>VWZY01006900.1:524543-535463 GCA_013399075.1 Chloroceryle aenea
GTCCCCATTGCAGGGGAGGTGGCCGGGGCTCTGAGCACCCTGCTCTGGCTGCAGAGGTCCCTGCTCCCTGCAGGGGAGTTGCACTGGGTGGGACCTTGAAAGGTCCCTTCCCACCCAGTCTAGAATCCTCTGCCCAACTTACCCAGAACAGCCAAGCTACACAACATGGAGAAACACCACAAAGACCCCAACAGGGGATGATGGAAGATGTCTGCAAGGAGCTGTCAAGTGCCAGGCAGAAGCCTTTCATACAAAAACCACTGGTTAAAGATCAACCACCCTTCTCCTTTCCTATGTCAGAACCCACTCCTGCATCACCCCGACGGGTATTGACATTTCACTCTGCTTCTATCTCATGTTAGAGCAGCACATTTAAGCTTCTGCAGATAAAGTTGGGTTAACACTGCCATTAAAAGTTCCCTCTGCCTCATCCCCCTGGGGCAAGGGGCTTTCAGCCTTGCTCTAAAGACAGGCTCAGAGATGCCAGTTGACAGAAGCTGGGGGAGTGGATGGGAGGGATTTTCCTCAATATAAATGTGACCATTTCCTCCTGGAAAACTCTAAACTGCAGAAACTCCTGTGATATTCCATGAGTGTGATTGTGGTCTGTGCATTTCAGATGGGATTCCAACGAGCTGAGCAATCAGCTTTGGATCTTGTGCTATTTTGGAAGCGATTCAGAGGAGTTCAACTGCTGAGATAAGATGCAAACAGGAGGAGGAGGTGAAGCTGAGGTCTCTCCAGGGACAGTTGTCTCTCTTTAAATGAGCCAGAGCAGCCCAGTGGACCAAGATCATGGAGGAGAAGCTCTCCCCAACCAGAATACAGCTGGTGGTGAGGTTACACCCTCGAGCAAAAGGGTTAATCTGTTTTCAAGCTACAGATTTCATGTGTTATCTACACCATGCAAAAGGACTCAGGGAAGCACTTCTTTGCCACACTAACCTATGACTTAATTGGAATTTTCCACCGTTTCCACCATTCCAATTGGAATTTCCTCACCCTTTTCCACGCTTTCTATCACAACCCATACACAGAGCAGGAGCATCCACAACAGCCCCATCACTTCTCAACCCCCAGTCACTCTCTACTGTCCACATGGAGTTGGGATCTTAGACCCCCCCAGAGTTCCAGATGCTTCATGGAGCTCATCCCATGGCCACATAGTTCCTCAATATCCTTCACCACCTCAGAGAGACCTGACCCTGTTCCCACTCATCACCACTTTCCCCCACTTATCCCTCTTTTCAGCACTTCCAGAACACTCCCACAGCTTTGCCATTAAGCTGAAGGTTTTGGGGGGCACTCCTCAGGGTGTCCTTCCTTAGTTGGCAGGGTTTTTGTTTTCCCCACCCAGAAAGATCTCATTTAATTTCCATTCACATACATCCCCAGGGATTTAAAGCTTTGGGTAACTCAACCTTGAGCCATCCCCCCGAATTATGCCCCACTGATCAATGCCATTTTCTTTCCTGCACAAAGGAAGCCTTGATCTCACCCCACCAGTTGAGCTGATAGATTTTCCAGCCACTCATCACCTCTTTGTCTATGGAGATGAGGTCAATATTCAATTATCCAGAGCTGGGTACGTGGTTCCTGCATTAGGAAACCATCGTATTTCAAAATTTCCAAGGAAGCTTTGGAGCTGAGGGTCTGAAAAGTCCAGCAAGGGTTCCCAGGTTTAAGTGGCATGAAAAAAAATCCCTCAGATTAAATGCCTCTCTTTTGGACAGGGACTAAGGAAATTCACCCAGCCGTCACTGCTGATCCATGGATCTGTACCAGTTTCCCCATCCTGGGGTTACTAAAACCAGTCAATTTTCCACACAAAACACCCCAACACTTTTGACACCACTGCTTTCACACAGCCTGGAACTCTAGAGGAGAAACCCCCCCCTCAAAACATCCTTCCTCTCCATCCAGTCCCAAAGGACAACATAACCCACCTCACCAACCCCCCCCTGCCCCTCTAAACATCCACAGTGGGTTTCTTTCCAGGGGGGAACATGCCCAGTCCCTCTTACTAGTCACCCATGACTTTCATGCTGCTCTTAGTTCTCTGCTCAGGACCTTCAGGTTGCCTTGAGGCAGTCAGGAGACACTGCCAGTTTCAGGGCACTAACTGGGAAACCAGTAAAGGGGTCTCCACAAGCCTGTGCCAATCCCACCTCACCATAACAGCCAAGAATTGCCTCACACAGGAGCTTCCACAAAGCTCTTCAATTCTTACCTGGCAAGCAAGAAGTGGCTCCTCACCTCACAGAGAGCAAACCAAACCCCCACAGCCTGCCAGAGGACAAGAAGCTGAGGCTGCCAACCTACTCTTATTAAATACCCTGACTTTATTTAGTAAATGAAGCTACTTTATTAAGCCCATGTGTGCTGATTTGGCCCTGCCCTCATCCCCCCAGCACAAGCAGGATTGATTCATTAGAAGAAAGCAGGTCAAGCTGGTGGCCAATTGTCAGGTCACTCTTGGTCAAACACCACGTTCCTGAAACATTTGGTGTTCCTCATCCCGGGAGCAGACTTGACTCAGGGAATTTTTGGTACATGGAGAGCTTCATGGAGATCCAGATGCTGGAGCTCCAGGGATGTGGGAGGTTAATGTGACCGGGCTCCTTTCCCAACAACTTTCAGGCTGGAAAACACTTCATGGCTTCTCCTGCCCAGTGTCCAGGGGCTGCTGGGCAAGGAGGGATGGGGGACAAGCTGCACACCCAAACCCAGGGTGTCTTAGAGGAAGGAAGAACCCCATCCATGTAGTAAACAAGGGTTTGGGTTACACTGAGACTGATGGGAATAACGTGACCCGAGGCAACGAAATGCACTCGGGAGCTGGAGGAAAGACAAATGGAGCTGCAGGAAAATGAGACAGGAAAGTGCTGTTGCACTCAATTATCCCCTAAAAAGCAATGATCGCTTCTTTGTATTCCACTTCTTCTTAACATCTTCCTCACTGCTAAAAAATTGCCCCCCATCCGAAGAGTAGTAACAGGGTGATCCATGTTTTTGCTGCTAAGTATGAATACTTTGAATTTAGCTGCTTTATTTTACCAAGCATGGACTAAATCACTTCCATGGGCTGGTTTGTCCCATGTGCTGTGTGTTAGGGATGGAAAAAACCCCCCAAACTAAACCAACGACCCCCAAACAGCTTTTCCAGTTCCTTTCAAGTAATTCAATCCCTGGTTCAAGTGAAATCAATTAGAGCTGCAGCGGCGCTGGGATTTGTCACACGCACTCCCAGTAATTCCAAACAGTTTCATTTTCCTCTCTGTTTGCTGGGGAAATGGGAATTGTCTTCGGAGTGGGCGTCAAGAGGAGCTTTACCTTGTCAGACATCCTGAAGCTGTGAAATACAAGGCACTGCCAAATGTTAAAGCTTTTCCTCCGGCCAAGCCCCCGTTGCAGCAGCTCCCATCAAACCAGTGGGGTTTTTTTTTTTGCTCCTGTCCAGATTTCTCCCTCAGCCACCACAGCTGAAATTTGGGGCTGCGCTGAGGCAAAGGAAAGAGCCACGAAAGCAAAGTGATGCTACAAAAATTGCCTTTTTTTTTGCTCATTTTTCTATCCTCACTGTGAAGAGCTGAAGGAGTTATTTATGTGAAACAGCAAATCTACTCCGTCTCACGTCCATTTCCATTATATCCATTGCCATTAAACATTTCTGCCTCACACCAGCAGCTGTAAACAACAACTGAACAGTAAACAGCGTGGATAATACATTTCCATTCCATTGGTGTGATGATTACAGTGATTTTATTGTTTCCCTTCCTAAAAAAGCCATAAACATTTTTAATCCGCGACGGCTCGCGCAAGGGCGGTATTTCCATTTATGGTGACCCTGAATTTTCTTCTCTGAGGGGGGTTTGACCATTTGGGGAGAAATTATTAGACCAAATACTCCTTTTCTGGTAAAAATAGTGTTGAATTCCACGCTGGGACCCCGGGCTCACCCCAGTAGCAGTTTCTTTTCTACCAGCTGGGTTTATCCACCACCGAATTACGCTCGTGGAAAGCAGCAGCAGCAGCTGCTGCTGGGCCAAGAAGAGGATGTCCATGGGAAGCAGGAATTGGGCCAATTCTATAGATTTTTGGCCGTTTGCCCACGGCCAACTCCTTTCCCATGGCCATGAGCGTGTGGTTTCTCCACTGCTTCTTCCCCTCCTTCCCTGCAGAGCTGGGGGGTTTGGAGGAGAGCGTCCAGCCTACGATGCTAAATTTAATTTCATTTTTACTTCTAATTCCGTTTTTTTCAAGGCATTGAAATCAACGTGGCTCAAATTTAGGCCACCTCAGGTTCCCTCAGCTTCCTTAGGCTGGGAAGGGTGAGCAGATCCAGCCCTGACCCTGAGGACCATTGAGAGAGGGTTAAATGAGTGAGTAGCTACTAATGGTTGTTAAATTGCCCCATAAGCTGGGGTGTTTTGGGGGACTGAAGGGATATCCTTGCTCCAAGCTATGAAAAATCCACCCTGTTCCTCATTCCTTGGTGAATCTATAGCCTGGAGGGAGACCAAAGGTTGTTTCTGATGCCCCATAGCATGCCCAGCACACAACTGATGGAGATTTTTAAGCTCCAGCTACCCCAGCAAGCAGATCTGAGCAATATTCCATGGGTTCCCTTCTCAGGCCCTCCAGGACAAATCCTCCAGGGTGCCTCCACTGTGTTTTTCCCACAGCCCAACCTCCACTCCTCGACGTTGAGTTTGGAGAGAACCCAGCAGCTCAAAGGAAAACAGAGTGAAACCCTGAGAGCCTTCACCTTCTGCCAGGCCAAAACTTCTCAGAGTCGTGAATTTCTCATCACCGGGGGGAAAATACAAAGATTTTACTTGAAAAAACAGATGTGGATCAGTGGCAAACTTGAGCTAACATGAGCATTGCTTGAGCTTAGCACCACTGACAATGGCTTGGCTGCCCTGCAAGCTCTTCAGAGGGGGTATGATGGCATCTCTCGACATGGACATCATCCCTCCTGACAATCTTCTTGGTAAGGGGCTGATACATGGGTGCTATGACTGGGGTGTATAAAGAAAAGTGTGGGCAGCAGGTCCAGGGAGGGTCTTTCCCCTCTCTGCTCTGCTCTACTGAGGCCACCTCTAGAGTGTTGTGTCCAGTGCTGGGCTCCCCAGTTCAAGAGAGACTGGGAACTACTGGGGAGAGTCCAGNGGAGACCAAAGGTTGTTTCTGATGCCCCATAGCATGCCCAGCACACAACTGATGGAGATTTTTAAGCTCCAGCTACCCCAGCAAGCAGATCTGAGCAATATTCCATGGGTTCCCTTCTCAGGCCCTCCAGGACAAATCCTCCAGGGTGCCTCCACTGTGTTTTTCCCACAGCCCAACCTCCACTCCTCGACGTTGAGTTTGGAGAGAACCCAGCAGCTCAAAGGAAAACAGAGTGAAACCCTGNTTAATTTCTTTTTTGCAAATTCACTTTTGTTCCTGGAAGAGGAGCAAGTGATGGAGTGCTCTGTCAACACTCAGTGAATTGCTGGTTCCCTTTTCATACACAAAATCATCACTGCTGTCTCTGCTCAGGAGTCTCAGCATCACCCCCGAGCGATGCCCCAGCTGGGGGCTCAAACCAAGAGCACTTTCCAGTGGAGTTAAAACTGAATAAAGATGCGGATTTAAGAGCCTGTTCAGGGTTGAGCAGGCATCAAAATGCTGCTGCTTTATGAAATTCCCACCCTTGTTTCCCCTCATCTTCCCTCCCCAAAATTGCTGCTCGGCACAGACGCACGAGGGCTGCACCCGGGCTCGGAGGGAGCAGCTGCTGCCAATGAGTTCACTTTTATTTATGCAAATCACGATAATTATGGTTTGATAGCACTTGCCAGTGAGTCTGATTATGTGACACGTTGGGTGATGAGCACCAGCTCTTGTGTCAGTACCCAGGAGCAGAGCAGGGACCTGGTGATGCCTGCTCAAGGTGGTCTAGGACCAGAGGCTGCCTCAGGAAGAGACCCAGGAGTCAGAGTATGGTTGGTGACACAGAATCCTAGAATCACAGGCTGGTTGGGGTTGTGAGGGAGCTCTGGAGATGCTCTGGTGCCACCCCCCTGCTCCANGAGACAATCCATCTTCCAAAGGCACCTCATCTGGCTTTGAACACCCAAGAGATTGAGGGACAATTGTGATGTCAGAGGACAACCCTTCAGAGATGAACCCCCCCAGCTCTCCCAGCCTGGCTCCCAGCAGAGGGGTTCCAGCCCTTCCAACATTGCTGGGGCTCCTCTGGCCCCGCTCCCCCAGCTCCCTGCCTCTGCTGTGCTGCGGACTCCAGAGCTGCCCCAGCACTGCAGGGGTTCTCCCCAGAGCCCTGGGAGCAGAGGGGCAGGATCCCTGCTCACAAATTAATCCCTGTTAACACAATCTAATTAATTAATGCAATCTACCACGACCATCACCCAGCGACTACCACCCCATGTGCATTTAGCATCATTGGATTCCATCCCATGACCATAATTAGGAGGCTCCCTCTCCCACCACCATCTGTCCAGCCCATGGAGCAGCGATGCTCCCACATAAGGCACGGAGCCAGGCAGCAGTACCCCCCACCACAGAGTTATTTGTACCCTGCTCTTTGCCACGTCCAACATCTTGGAGAAACAGAGAGCTCTTCACTCTGAGGGTGGCAAGACACTGGAAGAGGTTGCCCAGGGAGGCTGTGGATGCTCCAGCACGGGATGTATCCAAGGCCAGGTTGGCTTTGAGGAACCTGCTCTAGCTGCAGATGTCCCTGGGCTCAGGGGGCTGGAACTACATCATCCTGAGGGGCTCTTCCAACCCAAACCCTTTAATGATTCCTCAAAATGCTCTTTAAAGCAACCCCTGAACAACGGTGTGTGATCCACCCTGGGGGAGTCCCTTGGTGGCCACTTGCCCGAGTCCTAATTCCCACCAGCAGATCTCCAGGATGCAAAATCAGCCCAGAGAAGGTATTTTTAGACCCCCATCCCATCACTGCCAGCAGACAGCAGCACGTAGGGCTATTTATAGTAGTATCCAGACGTGACTTGCACTATCCCTCCTAGTCCAACCCCCATCTGCTGATGGCAAGGAGGGAGCTAATCCTCTGCCAGAGTGGTGGGAACCATCACCCACTGCTATTTACAGAAGCTTTTGGGTCTCCACGGAGAGAAGCTGCTGTTGAAGTGAAGAATTCACTTCTGAATTAAAGGCTGAAGCCTTTATAAATAGCCTGGGATGCAGGGAGACTTGGGAGAAGGCTCTGTGACTTGAAAGTGCATTTATTTTCATAAGCATGTGAGAGGATGATAAATTATTTCTTTTGATCCCCTTTGCTTCTGTGCTTACAGCTGTAAAAAAAAAACCCAAAACCACAACAGGCTAAAGGCTTCTGCTGCTTTTTTCTTGGATTTTTTCCCTCTTTTTCCAAATCTGTTGGTGAGTGAAAAAATCCTACAGCACAAAACAAAGTGTTCAGGAGAAAAGAGGGTGCTGAAGTGCTTCTCAACCCTTAGCAGGGCTGCTGGGATTGGTTTCCTCACGCCAACAAATTACCCTGAAGATCTCTTCCAATTTCTCCACAGCCTTTTGGACCTGTACAGGAGAAATAAGCCCAGGTTGGACAGGGCTCTGAGCAATCTGGTTGAGTGTGTCCATGCCCATGGCAGGGAATGAGTTGATCTTGAAGGTCCCTTCCAAGCCAAACCAGCCTGGGATTCTATGGTTCCACTCCATGAAATTCCTTCCCTGGTTAATGTGGGACAAGATTTGACTGCTGTTCCCACTCCCTGCCCAGTTACAGCCTCGCAGGTCTTGGTGCTGGCACAAGAACATGCCATTCAATGCTTGCTAGGAAAGATTGGCCTTTTTCCCCTCAAATATTTTTATCAGTTGTATTATTATTACCTCCTAATGGGAGCTGACCTGAAAAGAGTTGCCTGTTCCCCTGAAATATTCCATAATCATCACCTACCACCAACCCCATCACCATCTCCTGATGGGAAACGAGCCCAGCAACAAGAGAAATATCACAATTCCTCATTTTTAATGCTTTGCTTGGATACTTTGGCAGGGATTCAAGGGGAGAAAACACTTTCACTTCTCACCTAAGTCATAAAACCAGCGTATGAAGGGAGGAAGAACCAGAAGTGGTTCTACTGGGGCCAACCTTGCTGAGAGAGCAAGGAGATGATGCCAACCGTGGGACCACTGGATCCCTTCTCCCTGCAGGAGCCAGGGTGTGCAGTTTGGCATCAGAGGAGAAGGATGGGGTTTTGGCAGAAGATTTATTGGATCTGGGAGTTAAGAGGCTGCTTTGCCCCTCTCCCCTTGGGCGTGTTAATCATGGCCAACTCCTGGAGTAAATAACTACTGCTAAAACAAAACCTCACAAGCTCTTCTTAATTCAAAAGCAGCTGCTCTCCATGTTATTCCAAGGAACCTGAAGTGGGAGAATTAAGGTCCTGATCCTGCAGTTTCATGAGAAATGGGGGAAAAAAGGCATGGAAGCAATTGAAAAAATTTCCTTGTGGTTCCTCCTGTTTTTTCCCCACCCAATTCCTGCCTTCTCCTGCCTGCCCCTCAGCCAGGTGTGAGGTGGGAAAAGGCTTTAAAAGGTTCCCTGCCTGGGAGCAGGAGTTTTCCCCTGATTTTCTTCATTTCCTCTCCTGAAAAGAGAAGAAATATGTCTACCCCTGCCCCATTTCTCATAACAAGAGCTTTTGCCCTCAGCCTGGCTTCTTAGGCAGGAATTAAACTTCTCCAGTGTTCCCCATTCAGGGTCAGGCAGCAGAGAAGTGATTGGAAAACTTTTTCAAACTAAAATTCCTATTTTTTTTTACCAACCTTCCATTAAAAAAACAACAAGGAAAACAAAAAGAGCTGAGGGGGGGAGGTTTGTTCAGATACCCCCCCAAAATAACTTACACTCAGGTGGGCACCAACCATCTGCTCACTTTGCATCAGCAAGCTGCAGCCTGAAGCATATTTCATTATAAATAAGTTATAAGCCTCCAAAAATGAGATATATATATAGGAAAGAAAGGGAAAATTGATCAGAACTCCTGCAAATCCCTACCTCTGAGGGAGCTCCTGGACTGGGCTGTAATTAAGCACCACACTGAAAAGCTGGATTGGCTTTAATCAGGTTCCTGACGAAGCCAGGGTGAGGTTGCCTCAGTAAAAGGTTGCAGTTGCTTCATTAAAACCTGGATTCTGGCTTTGTCCTTGATATGCTCTTGCTCCACTTTCTTTCATCAGCTCAAGTCTTGGGGAGAGTCACAGAACATCACCCCTGCACAATACTGAGAAGGAGGTGCTTGAAAAGATGAGTTACCAATGAAATATCCCTGCCGAGTGCTGCGCTCATCTCTGCACCCAAATAAAACCCCTCACTGGTGATCTTCTGGGTGCTGAGGAAGCCAATAAGGTTGGGATGCTCTCCCTGCTTCCAGCTGCTTCGTTAATTATGTGAAACTAATGAGCTAAAGCCAATGCTCCTGGGGATGTGCTGGGGATCTGGTTCAAACCCATCGTCTGCTGTCCCTCCCACCAGCCCCTGCGAGCTCACCACCCATGACATAAACCCCATCTCAGAGCAGGGCTTAAAAAATATTTGCCCCCTAAGTATATCCTGATGGATTCCTAATGGAAGAGAAACAGAAATGCCCAATACATCAAAAAATCATAGAATAATTGGGGTTGGAAACGACCTTAGAGATCATCACCCCAGTGCCCATGCAACAGCTGCTTGGATGGATACCAAGGTGGAGATCCCTTGTGTGCAGCTCCAAGCACCAAGCCCACCCTGCATCCCCCAGCAAAACCAAATTCCAGGTTCTCTCCAGCTCAAAGGTTCCATCTTCTCCTGTCTTTTCATCGTGCTGGAAAGCAGTTGGCCCTCTCAAACTGCAGCAGGACTTTTTGTCCCCAAGGGGTTTCTTTCCGTGCAACTTTCAGCAGCAGCATGAAGAAGAACTTGGAAAAGAACTCACATCTCCTGAAAAAAAGAAAGAAAGATGATAAAATTATATGTAATAATTAAGCAGTCTTCCCATATCTCGTTGTCATACTTGACAAGAAGCACTTTAGTGTGTAGGTGTAGCTGGAGCAGAGAAAATAGGATTAAATTTATACAGACCCATGAAGTTATTCCATGAAATTACAGCCTGCCTTTGAGAACTTTCCCTGGAGAGAGCACGTCCCAGAGCTGGGTAGGACCTTCCCCAATGCCCTTAGCAAGCTTTGAACAAGTTCTTGTCAGGGGTAACTGCACCTCACCAATAAAACCCAGACCATCCAGTACCTGGTGATAACCTGTCCATGTGTTGGGTTGACCACCTCTGGGTAACACCCCCCTGGGCTTTTGGGGTTATGATGACCTGTTCTTCAGCTGCATGACATGATTCACCTCGAAGTACTCCAGAGTGATGGAGCTATTCCAGAGACAACTTGGCTTTGAGGGTACCTGAGCACTGCAGAACTGCTTGCAGCACTCAGACCTTGACTCCCAAAGAGCAGGCAAAGGAAACAGTTCTCTGCTTGGGGTGTCCACGCTCACCAGCCCACCAACACCCTTCCAAAAAAGGGACACAAAGCATTGCTGTAACCTTTCCCAGGAGATGTGGCTGTGTTTGCCTACCTAAGGGACAACCCATTACTCAAAGGGCTGGAGCACATCTGCTGGGAGCCAGGCTGGGAGAGCTGGGGGGGGTTCAACCTGCAGANCGATTATATGACACTCCATTTGCCAAGTGACATCATCCCTCCATGTGAAAACCCTTCCAGGAGCAGACAAACAAAAGGGCAGCGTTTGCCCCTGTGGTCCTTGCAGCAAACTGGAGCAGATCTGAGTGACAGATGGGGACTCACAAACCACCAGATGCCTGTGAGGAGCATCACAAGCAGCGCACGGCGGCCGCCCGACCATTGTCGAGCTGT
>VWZY01006901.1:0-53720 GCA_013399075.1 Chloroceryle aenea
AGGGTCTTTTTTCTTCCCTCTGTTTCCTTCTTCTCTTTCTTCCCTTTCCTCCTCAACTTAGCTCCCCCTTAGAGCTGTGCATTAAGCTGTCTTCAGCTGGATAACTCTCTGGAAGCTAAACAATGCTTTCTGGGGTAAAATGTATGCAAAAAGTCAACAGGAGCAGTTGAACCCAGGCAGTTAAATCTTCAGTCATCAAAATTCACTTTGGAATTGTAGCTTGGGATTCTGGTAAAAAAACTTAGGGAAAATAATTGACTACTTTGCAGTGACGATGAAAGAGTCAAGTTGAAGTCCTTGCCAGTGCTGTCAGAATGGGTGAGTACCAGTTGCATACGTGCCTGAAGTCACCCAAAGGTCACACTTTGCTTGAGGTAGCTGGAAGTGTAAGGACCTGTCTTTACCAGTTATTTAGCAGAGTCTGTTTGTATTGCCCTTGCTTTTTGGAATGGACAGTTAAGAGCCTGCACCTAGACAATGCAAGCTGGAACAAACCTGGTGGAACTCAGAGTTACTTGTCTGCCATTACCTGTCACTGATTTGTTATTGGCAGGGGTAGTTCCCCTGCAGGAGTCCTCGAGGGAGGATATGTCACAGGCTTCATTTTAGACGTCCATATTTACATGATGATCCTGCTGTGTTGCCCAGAGGCATGTGTCTGGGAAACTTCACACTGATGTGCTGGTGGACTGCAGCACACCTCATCACAGAAGAAAAACTAGTTGACATCCAACGATCTGTTGCAGTTTGAGGAGGTTTTGTCTGCTCCTCTGTGGGAGATACCGTCCCTTTTCTCACCTCCCCTTGAGGAATATTCTAATGTTGCCTGCAGAGTAGGAAAGCAGAAATGGATTGTTCTGGCTGGGGAGATTTGTTTTACTTGGAGAATGGCCCCTGGTAGTGTTTTCGTTGCTGCCTGTGAATGACAAATGTGACCTTCACCCTGCAGCTGCAAACAGACCCAGGCACCCATTGGAATGGAGTTGTGGACTTCGAGTGAGGAGGAGATGTTCCAAGGAGGTGCAGGTACCTGTTAGAGTTTGCACGAACGGGAGGGAGCCATACCCTGAGACCTTAGAGTGTAAAGGAACCTCTGCTGTGGTGACAGCATTCCATTTCTCCTTGGCTTCTAATGGATTTAAATTGCTGTGCTTGCCTCCTCCCCTGAGCCAGGCACTGCAGCTATCCCACAAGAACTGCCTTTGGCCTTCTGAGGTCAAGAGTAGTATTACCATTTGGATGTTGGCTAAATATTTGCATTGATTAGGGCAAGGTTGAGCTGGTAAGCAAATGTTGTAAATTCAGATATGAAAAAATAGGTATGCTGTAAATTAGGTAGGAAAAAATACGTATGCATCAGAAAGCTAAAACATATAAACTTCCCCAAATGAACTGTGAGGACTTTAGGGAAGATTTCTGCATTCCTGTTATTTGGAAGCAATATGCCTTGGCATTTTCTGATGCAAAAGTTTGCTGCCTTTATATTTTTCTGTAAAATTTTCCTGGGCTTTTTCAAAGTAGGTTTCTGCCAATGGATTTAACTTTTGGGTGTGGTATATGTATTTTGTGTGTGTTGTGTTTTTCCCTCTCTCTTGTCTCTTATTTAAGTTGTGGTGTCACTACCAGATGATTTATTAACTGCTTGGAAAGAAACCATTATTTTCCTGATTTTGTCATCAGCTGGTCTTTTTTCCTGAGTAGCTATGGAAAGAATTTCCTATGTTTCTGGAGAATGTTGACAGAAAATGACAATGTGTTGATGGTTCTAACTTGCAGATGGTATACATTTATAAACCTTGCTGCACACGCTGTAGGCTTCAGCAGATAGTGCTACAATAATCTTTTTAAGGTAACTTGTTGCATCACCAAAAAACCAGCATTTTTTTCTGTCTACTTTTTTCTTTTTTCCTCCTTACCCAGAAGGTGAGCACCATGATCCCCTCAGCTCTCGTGTAGATTGATTAATCTGAATAAATTCTGCAATTTCTGTTGATTCCTTTACGATCTTTTTGTCCGTTATTTTACTTTTTGGCAGCTCTCCTCCCCAGTATTTTGCCAACCATCTCAAATCCCCTGGGAGGCCCTGTCTGCTGAAGCAATGCCAGTTTTCTGCCAACACGTTTTCAGATGAATGGGAAACAGTTTTGGTAGCCGTTGGTTTATATTTTTTTTGTAGTTGACTCCATTCCTCGGTTGCTGAAGGTTAGCTCTGGTGTAGATTCAAAAGGAGTAGTAAGAAATAGATACTGCTCCCAGGGAAGGAAGGCACTACACAGCTGACACCTCACCTTAGTCAAGTCCCCATGCTGGTGCCAGATAATGGTCCCTCTTGTGGCCAGTGTTGCCTGCTGTAAAAGATGCACACAGAAAATAAACCCACCTGTGTTGGAGAGTGTTGGAATTCGCTGCATGCTGATACTAATACCAACACTTTCTTCTCAGACAACTCTCTAGCAGCATGAACATTCACAATGTTAGAGAGAAACCAATTGTGACACCACTTTCATCTTGGGAGTCTCCTAGAGAGTGCTGTTAATTGAACATCAATAGCCTGGTGACTTGTGGTCTTGCTTTACAAGGCTGGGGAAAGAAGACAACCAAGTATGCATGTGCAATTATCTGTAGTCTTCTGTCAAATGTGGAATGCAGTTTTGCAGTTGAAAGCAAAAGGCTCTTTCTGCCTCCTGTTAGCCTCCTGTATCTTCTGCCACTAGAGCTGTACAAAAGCATAAAGAGTTGGGTGTGTATTTGTTGATTTATTTATTGTGAACATAGCTCTAGCTTATCTTTGTCATTTTATTATCTTTGCAGAATTCCAGGGATGCCAAGGAAAGCTAAAATTAATCACCACACATGAGTGTTATTCAGTATGATAGATTGTGGGTTTAGTGCATCAACAGCCTAGTGATACATCAAAGGAAAGACTTTAGGAGCAATTTGGAGGAGAATAATGAAGGAGTTTCTTGGATGATTCAGTAAAATCTTCCTAAGAGGCAAAAGAATAATAGGAAAAAAAAAAAGACGTTTGAAAATGGAAGCTGTCCAATAGACTGATGGGAGTTAGCTTCTTGAAACTGAGTAAGAGATAATTATGAGGGTTGAGCTAAATTGTGAAGAGCTCGTGGAGAGAAAGTACCTGCTGTACACTGTAGTAGATGGCAGAGCTGAGGAAGCGATTCAGAGAGAAGTCTAAATCAGGAGAAACAATCACCAAGCATGAGTACTGCTTTCAGTTTTGGTCCCCACTACACCAAAAAGATGCAGGCAGGCTGCAGAGGGTGCAGAGAAGGGCCATGAGGATGCTCAGAGGACTGGACAACTTGCCATATGAAGAAAGGCTGAGAAAACTGTTCTTTTTCAGCCTTGAGAAGAGAAGGCTTAGNAGAATGCTGAGGGAAGCCCTTATGACCATGTACCAGGACATAAAAGGTGGCTGTGGAGAAGGTGGGGACTCCCTTTTTACAAGGACCCACGTGGATAAGGCAAGCAGTAATGGGTACAAGTAACTCCTGGGGAGATTGATTGCACTCAAGAAGAAAATTTTTCACCATGAGAACAATTGGACATTGGAATAATCTCTGAGGGGAAGTGGTGGATTCCACTACACTGGGCACTTTTAAGACTCATCTTGACAGGGTGCTGGGCCACCTCATTTAGACTGTATATATATGTATATATAGCTTACCTTAGAAGGTTGGACCAGATGATCCTTGAGGTCCCTTCCAGCCTGGCATTCTATGATTCTAAGATATGATTCTATGATTAGTACCTAGCTACAGGATCCAAACCACATAACTGTGCAGTATTTGAACTCTGGAGAGAGCTCAGAGATGGAAAGATTACCTCTCCGTAGGTAAATGTGTTAGGAAGAGAGAAGCTGCAACAGGTAGAGATAATGTCAAGGTAAGGACTAAAAAGGTTTGCCTTGAGGATGATGCTCTGTTTGTACCCAACATAAGACAGAGCAGAATGACAGTACCCACGACACTTGAGAGATAAGGTAGTGCTGGAGGTTTGCAGAAACCACTGATGGATCTTTTATAGTTATGTTAAGCTGGATGTGAAGCTGGTTATTAGAGCAGATGGTAATGATTGCATTTAGAGTTGCAGGAGATGGGTCTACAGAATTAAGGTGGATCTCAGTCTGCAGAAGTATGATAGTCATGGTTGTAGATGAGATATTTCTAAGGTAAAAGGGAAAATAGAAGAGGAAAAATCTGTAGACAGAGATGTGATCTTCTAAAGGAAATAATGACTATGTGGGACATAAAGCTGAGTGAAGAAATTACTTTAGGTGTTTCTGAAAGAATGAAAAAAGGAATATGAATTTTCCTGAGTGGAAAAAGAAAAAAAATCAGTGTTGCTAGTGAAATAGCCTCACAATTTACATTTCATTTTGTGTTTGTTTCTTATGATCCAAAATAATATTTTCTTTTGATAGAGTTTTTTCTTTACCAATATAAAAAAGAAGTTATGTGAGGCTGCAGCGTCAAGGAAGATGAAGGTTTAAAATAAACTGGCTGGTTTCTACTGCATTTTTCATGTCAAATTTTTATTCTTTCAAACAAAATCTCTGAGGGAGATCTCTCTCTCTTTGGAAGATTATTTTAATCAAGAAGTGGTTTCTGCCCACTTTGATCCATAGGGTTAAACCTGCAGGCTGCAGAGCACTGGAAGATAAGTATCCTAGGTATTAAGAGGGCAGGATGTTTTATTTACATGTGTTTGTACACCAAATATTGTCTACTTTACAATTCTACTGTGAAGAACACGTGGTGAGAGAGACCCAGGCAGGAGGAGGAAGTTTTGGAATACAAACCAATGACTGCATCTGAAGATTTATCAGTTTATATTCGTGTACTGTGTAATGTTGAAGAAAACAAATTCCTGTCTGCAAATTCCTCTGTCTCCATTTTCTTGTTCAAACTGGCTTGTGAACTTGGGTTTTGTTCATGGAAGAACGTGTATGATGCAGTACTGCAAGGATCCAGTGGCACTGTATTCAGTCAGTGACTGGTATGGTGGCTGTGCCAACATTTCCACCTACTTTACAAAGAATGTGTTATTTCTGCTTTCTAGATGAAGGAACTGAAAGGTACAGAGGTTAAGGGACTTGTCTGAAATCTCAGTGAGTCACAGGCAGGGGCTGACAGTCTAGGTTTGATTCTTTCCTGTTTTCCCCTTTATTCACAGGACCATAATCTTGCTCTCTATTTCATAATCCCTTTGCAAGTAACTGATGAGCTGGCTGTTCTGCTGGCTTGGACAGCTGGCTGGCATGTGTTATTTGAGTGAAACTGTGTTTTCCATACTCAGGTATTTCATAAGGTAGCATGGTTTACTGGGTGGGCATTTCAAATTTCTAGAACCAGCAAGAGAGAGAAGTCAGCCAAGAAAACAACTAAATCCGTACACAGAGACAGTGAACATTCCAGTTCTTACTAACTCTCCTCCAAATCCTTTTTTAATTTAGCTTTTATTGAAATATTCCAGTAGGAGAGATTAAAAACTCACTGAGAAAATAATTAAAGGAAACAAAAAAGTACACATCTCCAGAGAAAGAAATAGTGTTAGAGGAATTTTATGCTTAGCTCCTGTGTTGACTCCTCCTCTGGTGAAAGTGCATCCTATAGATATTTATTTATTCTGCTGCTGTTAACTTGCTTCAGCCTCATTCTCTGGACAGCCAGTGGTGTAAGAATCTTTAAAACGTGTTCATCCAAAAGGTTTGGCTGAGAGATGAATAATAAATCTCTCTTCAGTCATGCTAAAATTCTCTTGATTTTCTGGTAGCGTCCCAGCTCATAAACTGCCAAGGGTGCAGAGCTGGGCACCAGGATTGCCTGTAAAGCTGATCGATGGTGCCTCGCAGCTTTTGGCCCTGGCTGAGCAGCACTGGGTGGACGAGCTCTAGGGCAGAGCTCTCCTTCAGCACTTCCAGCACTGCTGCAGGTTTGGAAATAGCAGTTTTAATGCTTCTGGTCCTCTGGTTCTGCTGCTGGCTCCTGGCACTGCTTGGTTTGCTGATGCTATGTAGGCTTTTATGGCACTACCCTCAGGTAATAGCCAAATGTGCAGTGGTTTAGAGAGATGCCAAAGGGACAAATCGGGCCCATACTTGGCATGGTAGGATGCTTTGGAAGGTGAAAATTCCAGCTGTTCACAGATAGCAGGTCCTACATTTTGATGCTAAGTTGGGCATCCTTTTCACCAGAAGGAATGTCTTTTGCTCACCTTTTGAAATAAAGCTTAACTTTGTGGGCAACTGGATTCTGTGCCTTTGAAAAATATTATTTAACATCTCAAGAACCCCCTCCATTAAAAGAGAAAACATTTCAGTGCTGGAAAGTTCATCGGGCAAAGTTGAATCAAATGGGGACCATTTATCATTTCAGTTTACCCATGTCTTTAGATGATAGTAAAAAATTAACTCCACAGGATAAAAGACTACAGTCCCTCAGAAATCCCCACCATTGTATTAAGCTGGGAATAAATCTGGGCTTTAGTCTGGGAATCCTTAAATAATAGTAATTGTTTAGATTGTGCAGTTTGCGTTGTTTCTTTCCAAGGCAGGGTGAACTGCTGCCCTCATAGGACTGAGAGTTGTATACATGGAAAATTTACCTCAGTTCTTGTATACTTTGAGCAAATATCTGCAAATGTTCTTAGACTCTATCCTGAAAAAAGGAGGTGTAGAACAGAAGGAACTGTGTCATTTACTCTAACTTGCTGCTGCTACTAGATTTATCTATGGAGCTCTATTTTACACTTCATTAAGGTGTTTTCCCTCTCTGTTCTCGCTGAAGGAGCCTTCCAAAGCTCTGCTCCTTTAATATTTAGAACCCTCCTTCTCACCTCTAGTTGATATTTATTCATGGTCATTTTATAACCATTTGTTTTTGTGTCAACATTGTCTCAAAGTTTGACTTGTCTCTTCTCTCCCTTCTGTTTACATTTTGATGTTTTAATTTAATATCCACTCTCATCCTTCATGCTTCTGGGTGTAAGAAATAGCCTTCTTTTAGTCTTCTCTACTAAAATCAACTCTCTTCTTCCTTGATCATCTTAGCTCTTAGAAATCCATCCCTATATCTGTTCCAAATTAAATGAAACCCTGGGAGACGAGGGCTGTGCACCGTATTTGGAATCAGGTTTTATTGAGTCCTTACAGAGGAGGCTAAAAACATTTTTATTGCTGTATTCCCTACCTCTGTCTAGTCAGCATCCTCTTTTAAAATAGGAATCTATTGGCTGGTGCTACTTTTCAAAAACGTGAGCCCAAATACAACAGACATCTGTGGTAGAAACAGGGGCAGGGGGGTTTAAAGCAGCTTTTATTTAACATTGCAGTGTGCTTCTCTTCAGGAGTTTGCTTTTACAGACTTAACGACCTGAATTTATTCTGGATACATGGAAAAATCTGTAAGTGAAATCCTGGCTTTTTGTCATTACAGAGCATGTTGTAGTAAGAGAAGCATCCCCACCCCAGGCTGACGTGTTCTGGACTAGCAGGGTAATATATGGCAGGAAAAGCAAGCAAGCAAAAACTCCTGAGTTCTCCAAATTGCAGTGGCATCTGTGTCAGTAGAAGGAGGAAGTAATGCATAAATAAATGAATGCTATCAGCATATGGTGACAGCTCCTAGATCTGTTTTGGCATGGGAGTTAAAATAAAGAAATGTTCAGGCTAATGGGTAATTCTGGTTCAAACAGGCTCAGCAGGTTTTTTGGGGGGTTTGTTTCATGACTTTCTGTGGCTTGTGAAAGCCTTTTTCTTTGTATCTGGAGGGAGGACACCAGGCGAGGCTCCTTGTTGTTGTTATCATGCTATTTCCCTTTCACTCTTATGGAAGAAGTTTTCTCCCTATAGGAGAGAGTTGCCTGTTACCTGGTACCTCTCTGGCAGGCTGCTCTTCCTGGAAGGGTTTCACTCACCTGCCCCTAAATCCAATCACTCCTTGGTTAAAGTTTTCTCTGCAAAGAGGATTTCCTAGGCAATTCAACAGAACCCCATTACTTCCATGTCCTGGTTGCTGCAAAGATTAAAATCCAGCTCTTCCCAGCTGAATAAAACCCCTGCCAGCTCTGGGTCAGGAGTGTATGTGTAAGCAGCCCATCTGTTACAACAGAGCCATTACCTATGTGCCAGATACTTTCTTTCTCCTGGACATCTCCTAGTTATGTGTTGGTAGCATCCCTTTGAGACATATTTTTAGCTGGTAGCCTGGCAGGCACTGATTTATAGTCTGATGATGGAAAAAGTCGTGACATCATTTCTGCTGCTGCCTGGAACCCTGCTGAAACTCATTTAAACAAATGGCTTGATCCTTTTTCCTATTCCATCTCTTCAGACTTCCTCTGAAGTCTGTCATTCCAGAGCAGCCCCTTCTTCCTCTGGGCAGCACAAGCAGCAAGCAGTCCCTGTCTGTAGCTGCCTTTTTTTGCTGTCATCCCATTATGTGCTTTCTTCCAGCAGCAGGCAGAGACACAGGTACCTCTGACCTTTTGCTTGCCTCTTACCTCGCCAACCTCCTGCCTCCAAAGAGGAACTTCTGCTTCATCAATGATTAACTAACTGAGCTGGCTTTTGTTTTCACGGTTGATTGGGTGAATGCTGAAGCCAAAATTGTATTAGCTTTCTTTCCTTTCTGCCCTCAAAATGACTGGGCTGAAATCTAGAAAGACCCTGGAACTGGGTAAGAGTCAAAGGCTTACTCTAAATTCTTTTGACATTCCAAAGCAATTCTGAGATTAAGCAAAAGTTAACCAAAATTCAAACAACTGTTACCTGCACTCCCCTTAGCAATTCATAATTTCAAGCCAGGGTTGAAGTATTTTAGGCTCCCAGTTCCTCAGGGTCTGGTGGGAGATTTATGGTCAGGTACTGATAAATTTTATAGGAAACCTGAGGTCTTAGGCTGGCCCAGGTGCCTTGCAGTGCTTCTGTGCTTTATGATGGGAGAATACACTTCTGAGAAATAAATAATCAGGAGGAGAGGTGTTATTTTAATGAAAACTGTATGTTGTTTAGTTGGCCACCCAACTTGAGGGTAGAGATTAAAAGTGTCACCATAGGTGGGAGATACCTGTTTATACATGCACAAAAAATGCACTGATAACACAATACACAACTGTAAGCTGTGTACACATTGCACAAGCAAAACACACCTAGTTTTTCTCTTTCTATTAATTTTCAACTTGGCTTATGCATTCATTTGTAGGCACACAAGATATGCTCTCTTAGAAGCTCCCCCAGGTCACTCCTGATGCTTTGGGGTTGAATCACACTTGTGTTTTGATCAGAGATGTTGTAATTAGGTGCACAGATCCCCTTGACTGCTTGAGATGCATCCTTCTCCCAGACTCCAATGCTTTCTGTAGCCACTTAGTCTTGTCCTAAAGCAGGTCAGACCCTAACGATTGCTTGCACTCATTTTCCTGCAATGCAGATGACTGCTGGGAGGTGTGAGGCAGCAGGGAAGAATCAAAGCAGCAGCGTGCTCACAGTAGGGTCAGATGTTTGGTACATGGGTGGTGAGGCATGAGCATCCTCAGCATCTTCTATAAATGGATTTCTAGCTGCTGAAAGGCTTTCAAGGTGTACTCTTCCCTTGTTTGCTGACTGACAGGTTGCATTTCAGGTGAGGAAGCAGTCATGCACTTCAGGAATCCTTCTGAAATATTTACCTTGCTGTTTTTAAGGTTACTGTTACTCCTAATAGTTTGTAATATGGCTTGAAATTTATTGCTGAGCTGGAAGTAGCTAGATGCACTTCTTTCTTAAAGGACAGTAGAATTTAAGGTCATATTAATAAAGCTGAGTCGATGTCACAGGGATGTACAAGAGTTGGAGTCAATTGATCCTAAAACTCAACGGAGACTTGTGTACTACCCTGTAGTAGGCTGAGAGACTTGGGACTCTTTAGTCTGGAGAGGAGAAGACAGAGGGGCATCTAATGTCTATAAATCCATGAGGGCTGGGTGTGAAGAAGGCAGGGACAGCCTCTTCTCACTTGTGCCTTGTGATAGGATGAGGGACAATGGATGTCAGCTGGAGCACAGGAGGTTCCACCTCAACATGAGGAGGAACAACTTTACTGGGAGAGTCAGGGAGCACTGGAACAGGCTCCTCAGAGAGATTGTGGGGTGGTCTCCTTTGGAGACTCTCAAGATGTATTTGAGTGGTCTGCCCTTGCTGTGGTCCTGCTCTGGGGAGTGGGGGGGAAGTGGACTTGATGATCTTTGGAGGTCCCTTCCAATCCTTAACGTTCTGTGACTGGCACCCACAGAATACACAACTTTCAGTATATATAAATGTGATCAATTGGATAATGGATTGCCACCTAAACCCAACAAAACTAAGAAAAAAATGCAGTATTTTGCAATTCAGAAGTGTTAGAGCCTACAGTTTGACATGTAACCAGGGTAGAGAGCTCCTCTAGAGACTTCTTTGTTACAGCATGCTTTCTAATGTTTCTTATCATTATTTTTTGTCCCTTTGTACTGTCCCTTTTGAAAGACTAGCTTCTACTGCTGTTTGTCTGGATTTGTTTCGCAGTTCCCATGGTGTATAAGGCACCTTTCTGAGTTAATTTAGTTGAAAACAGAAGTGTAAAATACTTAGATTTGTATGCTGGCAGCTGTCACAAGAGAAAGAAAACAAATGTTATTTTTATTAGGCAGCTCACTCTTCCAGTGCAGCAGTTGATGCTTTCTGGTGTGGCTGCTGTCAGCCCTCCCAGCAGTGATTCAGGATCTCTTAGTCACAGAGCAGGGGTGGGATGGGGCTTTCTGCTGGCTGGCTCATCAGAGCTGAAGGATTACATTTGGCTAAGACCAAACCGCTTGGAAATATCAGAAATGTAGGCAGATGAAGGGAAGCTGAGCAGTGGTTTCTGAATTAATCACCATTCAGAAGCAGAGGTGGGAGATGCAGGAACGCTGTGTGCAACGTCTCGGTCAAAAACTTGCACAGCCTGGGCAAAGTTTGATCTCCTGTGTTGTCAAAGCAGTATTTTCTTCTCATTCATAAACAAAAAGTCTTAGTTTCTAAAATTCCTCCAGTTTTGTTACTGTGGAAGGAATCTGAATAGTGAGGACAGTGTTAGATAATAAAATAAATGAATCCCATTACTACTTAGCTGTGGCTAGACTGGTCTGGAGCTGAGGAACTGATCTTTTCTTTGGACTCAGGAAAGGTCTAGTCAGAATTCATCTAGTGGGGCCTGTCTTTTCTTGGGTGAGGTAGGAGGACTGTTGGATTTTAGCAGCTTTGGAGACAGTGGAAAGAAATGCCCCCCATTTAAATACTGGTGATGTGAAGGAGATAGAATTAAAAGCAAATAAATTCTGGGAAAAAATGTGGGGAAAATGAATATCCAGAGGGCCCAATTTCTTTCCAAATCAAACAATGCTTAAGAAAAGCAAAAGGCAGTAGGGGATGTCTGAAGGGTATGAGTAAGTTTGGCTGCTTGTGCCTATACACTTGGAAAGAATCAGACTCTCCTTTCAAGTGAGTGATTTAGAAGCGTGGAACAGTGGTAAGTACAGGTGTAGCTGCAGTTTCAGTGGGCTGAGAATAATCCAGGCTCTGTCAGCTCTGAAATTCCATTCAGCTTCATGGTCTGCTAGTCTGGATGTTAGCAGCAGGGTCCAGAATCCAGAAATTTGGTATTTGATGATGGAATAATTACACTTAGAGCTGATTTTAAAGTGTAGTATTTTACGTAGGATAGAGCATACCTGTCTCAGATTTACAGTGAGTAGTTTGTGAAGCAGGATTAAGTAATTTTGAGTAAACTTTATTGATTTTCAGCATAAATAAAAATGATTGCTTTAAATAGAGTTCTGTGACTTCTCTAAAGGTTAGCAATCTTAACCTAGCAAACAGCCAGGTGAGTAGTTACTGTGGGAGCAGTTTGCCTTCCCAGTATTTAACTAACTCTAGCTCTTTTAAATGTAAAACTAATACTTACTGAATTTGAGTAGGGCATCTTATCTCCAGTGAATTATACTTTGTCACAGTTTTGTCATCTTTGTTACCTATTTTTGTTCCTTTTCTGCATTTATAAAGCAGTAAATATGGGGGAGCAAAATATATTTTCTAAAGTCTGAGTTTGTACTTTGAGGGTTTAGAGAGAGCAATCAGGAGTAGGTGAAAACAGCATCACAGTGCAGAAAGAGAACCTGTGGTGGTTGGCTGTAGTTTTTATTAATATGCTCAGGCAAATCTAATTAAAACAACAAAAAGTTAAATAGGTTGGATGCTATTTTAAAGGGTATCAGGGGGGTCTTCTAAATGAAGTAATATTTTAAATCTTCTCCTTTTAACTTCTAGCTAGTTTGCCTCCCCCACGTAAATCGAATCCTAAGAATGTTTTAAGGGGTCTTGCCTGATGAGACCAAAATGAGCACCCGGAATCTGGAGCCAGCAGCTTCAGGGCTGCAGTGAAAGGGGAAAGATACCTTTAATCACACAGGCAAAGGAGCATTTTACTGTCAGTGTTAACAAAGCCACTTAAATATTGCTTCAGATAGTTCAAGATGAGCCATGTAAAATAAAGAATGAAGTCCCCTGCACCTCTGCTGAGTTTGCACGTGCATTTCAAAGATGCATGCAGTATCACAGAGGGTCTTCATGACCTCTGATGTTCTCCCTGCCACATTTCTGCTCTCACACTGGAAATTCCTCTGCACTGTCTGCACACCCTGGCAGTGCTGTACTCCTGCAGTCGTGAGTTCCATTTCTCCTCCATCACTAACACTGTTTAACTATATTTATTATGGTCCTTGTCTAAGATGACTTTGAGTTTCTCTGCTGGAAGTTCTCTGTGCTCACATTCAACAGCATTACTTTGTCATAATGCCCTACAATATCCAGCTGAATATATTTCTGTGTAAACAGTACACAAACTGATTTCTCTTCCTCACTAGATCTTAATTTGACATTTCTTCTTTAGAGGCCAATTCAGTGAAACACAGATAGAGCAGATGGGGGGAAAAATGTGTTAAACCTCTGGAGTGGCTGGTATAATATTGATCCACAGTTCATCTCTACCAGAAGAGAATCCATTTCCTTCACTTATTTACTGTGAGCTGGTCTGAAGATGCACTTGACTGATACCTTAACATTAATACACACTGTTGCTAAACTTGTATTCTGTATTTTAGCTTCTGTAATTTCCTTGGCTTTATTATGAATGATTTATGGAACATTCTGTTAAAGCAAACACTGATAGCATCAGGTAGTCCTTTCAGAACAAAAGAAAATGATCACATTTCTCTTACAAGTAGATGGAAATATCTGCACCAAATACAAGCCAGATTTCGTTATTTATGCATCAGGTCTGTTTATGTCTAGAATATATTGAAATACAAATGCTGTGCAGAGTAGAAATGGTAATGTGTTTGAAGTTATGGTCTTTTTGCCTCTGCTTCTAGGCAATGTATCTTACAGCTGCAGTTAGTATGCATCAGCTAACATTTTTAATAACACCTTTACAGGGAATCTGGAGGGGTGTTACCATGAAATAACTCTAACCTCAGAAAAGGGTATAATCTCAGAATTACAGAGATATTTACTACACTCCTCAATTACAAGTGGCCTTTGTGGAGTCTTCAAAGCAAATAAATTAATCAGTGTCGGTGAACAGAATATTAAAATAGGAAAAATCTGAATTTCATTTTTAAGCCTGCTTTAGAAGATGAAAGTGCCCTCAGGTATGAGTGTAAACTGTGCTTGGAGCTTATGTCATTTGCACATGATGCTGTTCTGAAAATAAGGATGGCAGACAGAAAAGGTTCTTCATGTACCGTGGAAGCTACGAGACTAATTAGTGAAATAATTGACTAGGAATAGAGGGAAATACTCTGGAAAACACGCTCCTGAAAACCTAGCACCCCTGCCCCCCAAAAAACTTCCCAAAGTGCAAGGTAAGTACCATGCACTGAGGGGTGTCTCCTCCTGAACTTGGTAAGCATGGAACATGGCTTAATTTTTGAAGTAAGCAAAATTTCTCTATTTCTGTGTTTGTTTACATTAATGGATATACTCACACACCCATGTAACTGTGTGGCTGTACACAGGCATGGCTGATATTTTCTCTAAGTTTTTCAAATCCCTGCCCATGGTTGTTGCCATGGGAGGGCCAAAGACGTCATTATTCCTTCAGGTTCTGGGGCAGCAGGTGACCAAGGTGAAGTGAGACAATAGAAGTGTTCTAAGAGAGGGCAAGGCTCCTGAAGAGCGACTTCAATTTTGATGAAGCTTTTTTCTATCTATCTAGTAGGAGGGCTACTTCAGCATCTGCCTTTCTTTGTCCTTTTATCTTTTACTGTAAGGAATACCATTCTGAAACCTTTCAGAAATGGAGATGTGTGTGCAGCAGTCATCTGTCAAGATCATACAGATCACATGTGTAAGTAAATGTGAGCAACATGAATACACTCAGCTCCTTTGCATCAGTGGAATTCACTTGTGTTCCTGCACACTGGCTTTGACCTTGGCTCCGTGCATTCGAAACTGGTTCTTCCCAGTGATGATTAAACAATCGATTTTGGGCACTCCTGACATGGGCTTCAAAGTTGGAGAGTAATCATCAAGTGTGGATATAATCCAGTACTTGTGGAAGAGCAGTTTTGATTCACTGTTTTTCCCTTAGTCTCTCTAGTACAGTATTGTGACAAAAGATTCTTTCAAGCTTATCATCTAATGGTTTCTTAGACTTCATGTCCATTCCAAGAGTAGTTGTTTGAGATATGAAATGCTAATGTAAACATTGTCCAATTTTCCAATCTTGTTTCCAGTAATTTTTGTATTTATAGCTTATTTCAGATCCTTTTTCAGGTATTCTCTGTTGCCAGCTGTCTGATAATGAAATTCAATAGGCTAGTTCAGATTTTTCTGCCCCTGATTCAATCTGGGATGTCTCACTTGAAAAAAAACCAACGTGGCATAGGGTCTAGTTAATGTGGTAGGATATGGAAATCTCTCTGAGTCTGGGGCAGTATGTTTATGGATGCTGCTAACTGCTGTTTATTTCCCCTGCAAGAGGGAAAGAATAAATTCCTTTATATATTTCTGCTGGGTTGTAATATTAATGAGCTTAAACTATAGCACTGGAAAATTCATTTCCGTAATACCGTTGGATGACGCGGTGTTTGGGGCTGTGCAGCCTCTTCTTGGTGAGTGCACACCTTCTATAATCAGTCTGTGAAACAAAAATAAGTCAGGATTGGTATAAGTGGCTTGGGCAGGAAAATGGCACTTGAGTCAAGAGCAGGGAAAGCTGGAACAAAACGTCTCCTTCACAGGATATACACTTGAAACTTTGAGGTTAGTGGTTGCTGCCTCCTCACAGCTAGCTGCTGTTGTGCTGTCACGTGTGGGAGAATTTCCCTACGTTTGAAATAGGGAAAAGCCACCGAAACAAGCTACGGAATTAACTCACTTGGGGGGAAGCTAAGAGAATATAAAACCAGAGTTTCACTCTGCAGCAGCTCAGAAGTATTCAGCACTAAGCACTTAGTGTGGAGCAGGTGCTGCAATTGGAGGGAATTTTGGATTATTTGTGGATATAAACTGCTTTAAAAATGTTGGTAGAGCATAAAATACACAAGTTCTTAACTACAAAATTAGGTTGTTTGGGGGTCTTTGTTCCTACCTTGTATGAAGGGCTGGATTCTGTCCCTTTTTAATGGTTTTTATACCTATGTTAGTGGTTTGTTTTTTTTAATGTTAATCTACATGTTAATCTAGATGAAAGTACCTCTGGTTTATAAAAAAGTATTCCAACATTATCAAAAGTGCTTTTCCTAGTCCTTATACACCTTGTTTCCTTGATTTGACTCCAACTGCAGTTACTACAAAGCTGAGCTTTTCATAGTGGCAGTCAAGTCCCCTTTTTACAATGATTCTGATAATTCAGAATCTTTATGGTTTGCACAAATGTGAAGTAACTTGAGTTTAAAAGGAATTGTCTATCTCAATATCCAAGTTAGCTTTTGACCTTTCCTTTTTAAAAAAATAATTAACTAGGTCCTAAATTCTGCCATTACTGTTGCACAAATCTTGTAATACTCTGGTGGTTACATGGCACAGCTAGGCAAAATTATTATTTTTTTCACCTCTTTATTTTGCAATTCAGAATTTAACTTTGCAGTGAGTGGTATGAGCTCTGCATTTCTGAAAAGAACACTGTTTACTCTTGGGAACACATTTCCCAATAACTTGGAACTACACTTGAAATTGAGCTTCCATTCAGACCAGCTCCCACTGCTGCTGATAGAAGAAGAGCATTTTAGAAATTGCAGCAGAATGTTTTTAGTCATCCAGGAACATTGTGAAATAGCCATGTGAATAAACAGCTTTTTTGACCCCTTCTATACTGTGGAGCATTCTAAACCAGGCAAAAAATAGAACATCCAAGCATTTATAAGTTGTCTGAAAAGTTGAGTTTGAAGGACAGGTTTGGATCTTCCCTGGATTGTCATTTAAGGACTGAATCCAGTTCCCTGACTAGACGGGAATTATTCAGGCATGTAAAGACCAAGATAGAGCTCCCTGTGAAATAATGTCCCTGAAAGTGATTGTAGGATCCTTTATTTTCATTTTCAACCCATGGGGACATTAGTGCATCACTAGCAATGGCAGGAAAGTGAGGACAATCATCTGTTATTCCATGTTTTCCTAAGGTGCTCCTCTGGGAACGTTGCTGGGTTTGTCATTTTCCCTCATTCCTACTGTTAGCACCCCAGGAGCAATGGGTTAGGTTACAAAGGTCACCTTCCCAAACTTGACCATCTAGTTTTTTGAACAGAATTAGGAATCACACCAAGATCCTGACCTGCTTGATTTTCTTTGGAATGCCTACCACTATACTCCCTTCAAAGGAATGATGCATCATCATCATTACTATAAGAACTGAAAGGGTTACTGATACAATCCTTTATTTTTCTTCCCATTTTCCTCTCCTTATTTTCTACACTTGCTTTCTGTAGTATTGACTGTGGAGGCCCAGTAATACCCATTAGAGGAAGCAAGGCTGAAAAGCTTAATGCTTGCTGAAGAAACATCAGCTTGGCTGCCAAACAATGTGATGGGTTATTAAGTGGGTTCAGGGTTATTGGAAAAAAAATAATTCTGCTTGTGGTTTTGTTTGGAGGAGGGACTGCTTGTCTCTTAGGGCAGTGCTAATGACATCTTTTCTGGAAAGAAACCTGTTATTTATTTAAAGAATGTGGAAGCTGAAGAGGTGACACTTCAACTTAATTTAAAGACCATTCCATGTCTACTCTGGACTTTGATATCTCCTGAATGGTTGTGCCCTAGCTCCTCATTTCTGTGGATTTCTTTTGCCTTAGGTACCTCAAGCAGTGAATAGCCAAGTTCTGCTCCATATTTCCTCTGTAAGGGTTTGTAATGTCAGGAGAAGGAGCAAAGGTTTTAAGCTGGGAAAGGAGAGGTTTAGCCTGGATATTGGAACAAAGTTCTCTAATCTGAGGGTGACAGACACTGGGATGGGCTGCCCAGAGAGGGGGTGGAGGCCCCATCCCTGGAGTCATTCAAGGTCAGGCTGGATGGGGCTCTGAGCAACCTGCCCTAGGTAGAGATGTCCCTGCTTGTGTGGGGAGGTTGGAGCAGATGACCTCTGGAGGTGCCTTCCAGCCTGAAACCTTCTAGGACTGTATGAAATGAAGCTTTTGCTCTTGTCGTCATTGTTTGGGCAAGAATGGTGAAGGACCTAAAGCTCTGATGTGCAGGTTCTCTGCAAGTGCAGAAATGTGCTCAGGACAGCTGGAATGGGGAAGCTAATTTGTAAGGAACTGAGTTTTGAGTTTAAGAGCAGCTGAAGCAAACAAGGGTCAAATGAACTGGAGGTTGTGAATAACATGGGATAAAAGGAAGGAGCTGGCAAGAAATGGTTATTTATTTATGCAGATTGCAGTTGAGCTATTTTGCACACTACCTGGATCTGCTTATTATTTCCTGTGGCAGAGACTGAAGCTGGCTTTTTTCCTTCTGTTCCTAATCCCATCTTCTCCCTCTCATCTTTGTACGTTGCTTATAAAGTTTTCTATCCTCATAGCTTTGAAAGGCTTTCGGATAGTTCTGTTTACCTGTTGTGAAGTAGATCTCTGTGGGCTTATTTGAGAAGACAGTTGGCTCTGCAATTAGAATGGCATAGCAATAATATCCTTCAGGTGGAATTTATGGCATTCAAGTACTCTTCTATATTTTTCAAGCAGCCTTTGTAGCCAAATTTTAACAGAATTTTTGCTAAGGCTGTTGAGCTGGTTTCAGTAAGCATTAATCTAACAAATTTTTTGTTCATGAAGATGTTTCTAGAGAATTTCAGCTGATGTAGAAACCTAAAAAAAATAAAGACCTTGTATGGCTATGGTGGTTTCAAGAATAATTTTGAGGAACCTTATAAACCAGTATTCAACCCTTCAATAGAACTGGTATTTAGTGTCTGCTGATTTCCACTAAGTTTTGTCTTTGCAAATTAACTTCTGCTACCAGATTTAGTTTCTCACATCGCTCTGTACAGAACATGTCAACACACGCTTTGCTACAAGAGGTTCTTAGTTCCACTGAATTAAAAAGTGACTTTGTTTTGCTATTTTGGGCAAAAGCTGCATCTGAGTTGCCCTTGTGAGATGTAGATGTTAGTGTGCTGTGTTTTATGTCACATGCATATGCTGTGTAACCCTCTAGATCTAGCAGCTGTTATTTTTCATTCTTCTATTTTTCCATGGGATGAATAGCAGGTGAAGTACAGTGTATTCCTTGTGCAAGGGTTTTATCAATATATACATAGTTTTACACACATATATACACATACAGAAATTGTAAGGTTCATTTTCCCTTCCTGGGAACGGTTCCTGGTAGTGCTGACAACTTATTCTGGAAACAGCTGAGGGATCACCCCTCTCAAACCTTCGTAATGTCAGCAGAAGGAAGACAGAAAAAGTCTAAAGGGAGAATACGATGGAGATTCTTGCTCCACAACAAAACTTTTGCTCTGTTCTAAATCTTTTCTTTACCTATGATTGCATCTTTTAGTTGTGAAAAATGAAATTTGAGCTGTTTTATGCCCTGAAGTACATTCAGAATGAGGACTGCGAATGAATCAGAGCTTGGAGAATTGTAATGGCACCGTTTGAAGGTCACTCCTGCCTCCCCTTTTTACAGTGTTTGTTAGGATGGAGACAGTACTGACGTGATTGTTTGGACTGAGTCACCAGATCTGGTGTCCTTCACTACTACAAAGTCTTCAAAATACTGGAGTGGTTGAGACCTTAAACCTCGCAGAGGATGCTGCAAAATGGTTCTCTTGCCACCAGTGCTGGCGAGGGACCTTTGTGGCTTCACATGCTTGGCTCACACCTCTGTTCCTCTCCTCTTCAGTGTGAAGGGGGGGCAAAAATGGCTGTTGTGCAACAGGTGTTTGATTTTTAAAATGCTATTTGCAGCATTTAAATAATAAAAAAAAAATCTTTGTCCAGTAAAATCTGGTATTGATAGAAATATTTCTATCTGCTGCTCTTGGATACCTTGGAGAGGGTAGGATTCAGCGTGTAGCCAAGGGAAGGCTGTTGGGAGGGAGGTAGCAATGAATATGAACATGAGGCTTTTGAATTGGCAATTGTCAGCAAAAAAGGCATTGAATACATCTGAATCCCCTTGCTTGTGTCCTTTCCCTCCCTGGGGCATGTCTAACCACCAGGGTGCCTGTTATCACTCCTGGTTTATTGGCTATGCTAGATAAGGCATCCGCAGCAGCAGCTGGGGAAGAGTTAGATTCCAGAATGGGAAGAATGACAGGTGACTGGGGACAGGAGTGCAGAAATCAAACCTGTGGCTATGAGTGTCTAAAGTGCTGGAAGCTGGTGCTGCAGGACAGCAATCTCCTCTGGACAAGCAAAGGTGCAGCAGCAGTTCACGCTTCACGCGTCTTCATGCAGAGAGAATTTTTAACTTGACTGAGCTGCGGTTTTAATGCACATGATGAGAAGTAAGAGGGCAGCCAAGCAAAGGTGTGTCCCTAGATTTCAATTAGATCCCAGGATCAGGCCATGGGTGAGTTGGTGAAGGCAATAATCAGGATTGATAAGCGAAGGTTTGTTGTGTGGTTTTACTTTCCGTGAGATGTTTTGGATTGATGCTTTGGCTCCGTTTCCCCCCAAGCCTACACGTTGAGGCAGTGATACAGGGAGCCACTGTGAGGCTACACCGGGTACACTGGTGATAGATGTTGCTGTGGTAAAGCATCGGTTCTTGTAATAGGTTGCAGTTTTATTCAGCAAGAATTAATAATTAAACAATGCCACTGCTCTTCTGAGAGTGGGGCTGGGTTATCAGTGCCAATTGCTGAATCAAGCCAACTAGCCAAGTGTTAGCAAATTATCCTTGGAAGTTATTTATACTATCACTTTGTCAAGCCTGACAGAGAAGTCATTTATTTAGCCACGAGTATGATAGCAGCTTCTATTTAATTTCTTTCCTGCGCTGTGCAGAGCTCTTACAACCTGAATTCTCTGGTGATGTTCTCTAAAACGTACAAAAGTAGCACAGACTCCTGATTAGATTCCACTGGCCTAAGGATAAAAAGAACCTATTGCTTTTCCCCGTAGCACCTTTCCCTCTTTATTCATGCACGGCTTTTGCTCTTCCAGAAAGCTTGGGAACATTAAATGCACCACCATCTTGCATTCCTTATTTACAATGCTGTAGGTGTAGGATGGTTTTTAGTTGTGGTTATTACCCATGAATCATTTCCTGCAGAGATTATATAAATATTTTGCTCTCCAAACTATGCAGCCATGTGAATATGGCACACCTGCAAAGCCCAGCACCAAACTGGTGCCATGAATGCAGGTTTGGGTTTCTAGTATCTCCCTACAGGTGTTGACTGAGAGGTGGTTTGCAGGTTTGCAGATGGAGGTGCCCTAGCCTCCATTGCTCAAGGGAAGCAGAGCAGGGAAGGGGGACTTTGTAAGATCATTGGCATTCAGAGCAGCACAGGCCACATTCCTAGATGGATATTATTTGATAGTGTGTTTAATGAGAATCTAGTTAAATAGGAGTGTCTGCCTAAGGTGATTTTAAAAGCCATTTGTAAGGCTTTTGTTGTCAGCTTGCAGGACTTTCAGTTAAGCAAATTCACTGGGTGCTGGTCTCTTTGGTGGCCATGGCAGAAAAACCCCTTTCAAGCAAGTACGACCTCTTCACATTGTGGATGGCATTTTTTTGTGGAAGGGTGACAATTTACATATCACACAACAATAACATTTGTATTAAAAATGGTTCATCAACTCAGCTTTTCACCCTTCCTTGCCTTACTGTTTTGAGAGGACTTTTGCCAGTGGTGGGGAGAGGTCAGGTTCACTGCTGTCTCAATAAGTTGTTGTTATAGAATCTGAACAATAAATCTGCTTTATCTGTTGAGTGGTGTCTAGAATAAATTGATGCCACAATTGCTTTTTGTACTGTATATTAAAAAGCCCAAGACAAATCTGAGCTCTTTTGCACCGGGGGCACTGTCTTTTGCTTAGCTTTGTAAAGCATTTTAGAGCCTTTCCCCTCCTAAAGCTATCTCTCTGTAAACAAATGCTTGGATAGCTGAATTCATTATGACAAAAAATAGGGTATTCGGTTCCGCTTCTTTAGCTATTGTCAACTGAAAATTAAACACTTGGTATCAGTTGATTAAGAGGAGAAATCTTACCAAAGTTTAATATTTCTTTTGTTTGCTGCCAAATACTTGCTAGTTTTCATTGGGATGCTTGCTTACATCACTCTTAGTTAGTGACTGGACATTCAGACTAAGAACCAGCCCCTCAGAGACACCAAGTACCAGCTTGTCATTTGTTTTCACAGGAAGCTGAGAATCCCTCTACATGTGAGGGTCTAGCACTCCCCAACTCAATGGAGCAGGCTGGGCTGGAGGAAGAAATGCTGACAAGAATGCTTGAGGGAAGGATACTGATTGATTCCCTCTAGATTACACCAGACAACTGATAATGCAGCTCTTTGCTACCAGGGTAGCTCCTTTCTGGATCCTGCTCTTGGTAAAAGGAAAAAGCTGAGAGGCAGTTCTGGTGGCTGATCTTTGCATGGCTCCAAAGACATTCTGTTCTCTCAAAATGCCATCTGTTGTGTGTGGCAGAAAGCTACGCAGCTTTCATGTGCCCTCCACTTAGCATTGGTGCGGCCACATCTGGAGTATGGGGTCCCCAGTACGAAAGAGATATGGACACAGTGGAGAGAGAAAACCCCACAAGGATGGTTAAGGAACAGAAGGCCATCACGTATAAGGAAAGGCTGAGTGTGCTGGGACTGTTCAGCCTAGAGAAGAGAAGGTTCAGGGGAATCTTAGCAATGTGTGGATACCTGAAGGGCGTGTGCAGGGAGGAGAGAGCCAGGCTCTTTTCAGTGGTGCTCAGTCACACAAGCAGAGGCAGTGGGCACAAACTGAAACATGGGAGATGCCCTCTGAATATCAGGAAATGTTTCTTTTACTCTGAGGGTGACCAACACTGGAAAAGGTTGCTCAAGGATGTTGTGGAGTTTCCATCCTTAGAGATATGAAACAAATGGCAAGACACAGACCTGAGCAAACTGGCTCTGGGTGGCCCTATTGAGCTGAGGGGTTGAACCAGATGACTTGCAGAGGTCCCTTCCTAAATCCAGCATTCTGGTGACTCATGTCTTCAGAAGAGCTGACCTTTGTGTGCCATCTTACTGTCCCTTCAGACAGCAAACACGCTGCCAGACTCCCTGCTGCAGTTGGAATGAAATGGGAATAACAGCCATTCTTGGTCATCAGCTCAGCTACTGCCTAGAGGTTGCAGCTGCTAAAATTGTACTGGAGTGTTAATTTGCTTCAAGGTTTTGTCAGGAACAGCTGGTATTTCTATAGGCTTTGTACAGATTTATTACCAAGAAATATTTTACTACTGATTTTTTATTTTAAATGGCAAGCTATTTTGCCAAAATTCATAGAATATGTGCTATGATATTCTCCTTCCTTTAATTACTTTTTTTTAAAGTAATTGTTAGGTTAACTTGTAAATACTATCAGCCAATGGCCAAAAAAAAAGTACAGGGTGTATGACAGTTTAGTTTGGTACTAGGAGCTGAATACTGTTATGCCTCTGGTCAGTAATGCCCTAAACCCCACCAGAGTTCAGAGGGGTTCTGATAAATGAAACAAAAGAACAAAGTTTTTCTGCGTGGAAAAAGTGGTTCTTTTTTAATCCAGTCTTCCTCTAAACTCTGTTGGGAAAATTCTCAAAACATTTTTCTCCTGGGCATAAATAGATGACTCAGTGTTTTGCACAAGTACCACTTTTCATTTCATGTAAAATTCAGCATCTGCCAGCTTGAGTTTCTTCTTTCCTACTGATTTTGCCAGCAATGAGAATTGTGTTGTAGAAATCTACCATCACCTTGGATAATTTTGACATATGCTCTTCCCTTCCTAACATAAGATCAACGTGTTGCTCTCACTGGGACCACCAACAGATGAGCTCTTCAGTTTTGCTTGTTAATTTTTATTGTAGCAGTTTTTCCCTAGATTACGAGGCTATTTAGATGTATATCAAACTGTTAGAAGAGTTGACTCAAGGCTTGTCAGCTTTGATGGCATAAAAAAAAATGATGGAGAAATGAGAAATCAGTAGATTTGAAACTTTTGCCAGGGAGGTAAGTGGTGACTGAGGGGAAAAACCCCTCTCTTAATTCCTTCTCCCTTCTGCCAGGCCACTGTTTTACCTTTCAGTGCTGTGCTGCAAGAGATGGGTTCATACAGGGGCAGGTACCTCCTGTTTTCCATCCTCCAATCCTCCTGGTTCAACATTTAGACAGGACAACGGGTAGGCAAAGATTACAACCAAGTTTATTGTTTTCAGTACAAGGCAAGAACATATTTGGCTTATGCCCAAAGCTGTTGTTGCTTGTCATCAGTTGTTTCTTTAGATGGCTGGTGATGGCAATGTAGGAAGAAAGAAGGAGGACACCCAGGGGTTACTCCCTCACCCCTAACTATAGCAAAGTCACCAAGCTGCAAACAGAAGTACTGCTGGATTCCCATGAAAAGGGAGGTGTTAGTATCAGTAGAGGCAGCTGGAAGTGTTCAAAAGCTGTTAAAATCTTGACAATTTTTTGAGACCATGAATTTTCTTATATTTAAAAAAGCCTTTAAAAGTAGAATCCTATAAAAATTATTTTATTAGCCTTTTCTGTGACTGTGGAAGATAAAATTAGATCCTTGAGCTACAGTTTTAAGTCAGACACATAAAAAATTGAGACACTTTTATAGAGCTGAAACTATCACTTAGACAGAGACATCACCACCCTCTTTTCACGATTAGGAAAATATCCTGGAATCCGTTGCCCTTTAAACTGCATTTGTACTGCCAAATGGTGTGGGGAAATATTGTTCTGGTTGGAGTGTGGTTTCCCATTGTGACAGGGAGTGACCTGGTGTCTTGTCAGTCACTGCTTAAGTGAAAATCTGTCTTGTAACACGATTTTTTTTCTTCTTGTGTACAAGCATTGTTGTTGACTCTTGTTTGTGTTCAAATCCATAACCTGCATCAGCATTTTCACTCACCCATCCATTCATCCATGCCTGCATTGTCAGTTTAGCCTACTGAAGCAGCCAGGCAGCTCTTCTTGTGGAAGCTTTAAGATCAGACAGGCTGTACTGCAGCAGTTAGACAAATGTGAAATGCTTCTCAGGAGCTGAAGTGTGAAACTTTCATAGGCTCAGCAATGTTGCTTTTGGTTAAAAAGGAGATTGACATAAGGCTTGTGCCTGCCCTCCTCCTAATGGACACAGAGCTTGAGATAAGGTGATGATAAAATATTCTCCTCAAAAAAAAAGCGTCCTTACCTTGCCCCCTCCTTCCCCCTGATTTAGCTATGTTTTCAGTCTCCTAGCTACAGAAGCACGAATGACCCTTGGAGAGTCAGAGTCTCCTCTGCCTGTTCCTCCTAAAGCCAATGCAGCAGACACTGCTTCTCTGGGATGCAGAGGGAGAAGTTCTCCAGCCTTCACAAGGTCACATCTCCAAAAAGGCAAGGAAAATGAAGAACTGGAAATGCTGGGGTGGACGTTCTGTTGGGGGAACAAGGGAAAGGGATAGTTGAGGCTGAGTCAGGGGAAGGATGAGGCTGAAGGTTCATTGCAGTCATTAGCCCTTTCTTCTCTGCAGTGGAATGAGATGCCTTGGTTTCATGTGTTGCCTCCAGTGCTGTTTCAACAATGATGATTGCTCTCCAGGTCTGGACATTATTGTTCTTCAGTGTTCCCATGCCCCCTCCCTGTGTCTTCACACCAGATTGCTGCAGACTGTGTCTTTGCTTCCCAAAGAGTTTGACAGCTCTAAGTCTTAAAAGAAAGTTAGACTAACATGGTAAAGAAGCAATATTGTGAGATAATGGCCCCTGTGTGTCTTGAGGCTTATGGCATGCAAGTCAAGGGGAAATACAGGCAGGATCTGAGTAATGCAAACGATGCTGAGGAACTCGAATTGTTACAGGGAGTGAAAGGTTGGCATAGTTCACCTGAAATGAAAGGAGTGACAGCATGCTGGGAGGACCTGAAGGATGAAGATTGAGAACTGACTGTGGAAAAATAAATAGCTGCAGGCACAGGTGACTTCACAATTGTGTTCTCTTAATGGGAAAGTGGAAAAGGTAATGGAAAAATTGAGGCAGAGAAGTAGGTGGCTTGACAGAGACCACCACAAGATAGCTTCAGAAACAAAATCATTGCCACATTGTGAAGACTCAGGAGATGAAACAGAGGTGTCACTTCAATCTGTACACGTTAATGTTGGAATAGATACATACATATATTATTATTATTAGTGTTTGGTTGGACTAGATGATCTTTCGAGGTCCCTTCCAACCCCTAGGATTCTGTGAGTGTTTATTATTATGGTTGCTATTATTATAAGATTTGATAGTTCAGTGAGAGACATAAAGGATGGAAAGGATTCAAGGAAAGCCAGTGAAAACTGATTGAGTTAATCGTGAGTTTCACACAACCTTGGTGAAAACATTTCCTTTTCCCTTTTGTTTCTGCAGCTGCAATAATCTGCTTTTAAGCTGAAAATGCCAGTGAAAGAAAAATATATTGCTCAACAATAAACTTGATCTGTTTGCTAGAGATAATTGGGTGGAAAAAAATGTAGGTAAAAATTTGGTCCATTATCAAGAGATGATATTTTCTCTTTTACATAAACACCTGACAAGAAACCAACTGTGAATCTCTGCTGAGAAATACAGCACCATGGAGCTTCCTCAGAGTCTGTGATGTGCAGCAGGAACTCCCTCCTGTCACCTCTTGGACATTATGTGAAGGACTGGTCAAGTCCTCAACGTAATGCGAGTGACAGATTGAAAGAATAGAACATGATTTTATTTCAGTACTTTTCATTTCTCCATTTCATAAAAGCACTTCTGAAAGCAAGGAGCTAAATGCCAGTCATAGAGTCACTATGTGTCTTGAAATGGAACATAATTTTGCACTCAGCAATAGACTGAAGGGGAACTTGAGTACAAGAATAGAATTAGGGACAGAAAATCAGTTGGGAATTTAAACAGCTCTCTTCACTCTCTTATCTGTAGGTGTTCTTGCAAAAATGTCCCCTTTTCCAGATGTGGTGCAGACTTTATGGAGGTTCTGAAATGTTTCAGTGGATTTTCCCTTCCTCACTTTTATAATCCTTGAATTTTTGGTAGCTGGTCAACAGTGGAAGTGCCAAGACACCTTGAGGGATGTTGCCATTGAGAGTTTTCCAGTGGGACACGGAAGTGTTGGGAATCTTGAAAGACAAGCAGTCCTTGTATTGAATCTTCTCCCCTTTGCAGACTTCAGAGGTCTTATTTATTCCAGCCCAAGTCAGAAGTGGTGCTACTGGATTTGGTAGGTGTGATGCAAGGTCAAATCATCGTGAGTGAGATCTGAATCCAGCCTTCAAAGGGCTGGATTAATTTTTTTTAAAGATTATTTGAAATTCAATGTGCTTATCTCAACTGAAAATAAATGCAGAACTTTTTGAAGTTTTCCTGTTAGCTAGGGAGCCCTGTTTCACAAAAGAGAGGAAAGTTGGCTGAAGGAGAAATCTCATCCACAATAATTTTAAAAATAACTTGGGGAAATTATATTCTTTCTTTGATTTTTGAATTGCCATTTTTGGCTGGAGACAGAGTTGCTGAGACAAAGCAATCTAGTTTGGTTTTGGTTCTTGGTTGTGTGACGAGGTTTTACAACAGTCTTCCAGAGGTGCATGTGGACCTGACTTGGTCGTGGCATTTCCTCCTGTGTGGACACTGGACATCCAGTAGTCCAGACACTAAAAATTATGTATAACTCACCTAACTGAGCTGCCAGTCAAAGCTGACTGGGTAAACTCTGAATAGCCAGTGAGGTCAGGGCATACTCCAGGGATCAGATGCAGACAGAGGTGTCAGCTCAAGTGGATGGAGCTGTTGTGAGTAGATTGTTTGGGCTCTCCTCAGAAAACAGATTAGGACAGCGATTCCTTCAAGTGATGTTGTGCTGGTGTAAATATCCCATTGTTACCAACTGCATCTCCCTTTGGTGGTTTGAATATTTTATCTTTCAGTTTAACACATTGATCTAATCTTATCTTTGCAAGCATTGAGATTGAGCTATCACCAATTGCTACATTCCTGGTTATCATTCCTCTTTGTTGTGGCCTGTTAGCTATTTTTAATTCAGAGGACGTTATCACTGTCCCAAGTCCATAAGAATTAACTTTACAAGTATTTAAATAGATCAAACACTCACTAGCTTCAAAACACACTGTGTTGTGCATGATTTCTCCAGGAACTGCTTCTGCACATCCGAAGGCAATCATGTTCATCTGCAAAAACTCTTCTCTAAGCCTATGCTCCTTATTTTTGTAACCTATCTAAATTTAATGTTTCTCTTCAATGAAGTGGCACTGCGTGATTTCAGGGTGGGTACAATTTCCACTTGTGCCCTTTTGGAGGCAGGAATTGTAAAGGAGTGCTGAAGTGCAGTAGTTGAGCAGCTGTATGAACGTGCAGCGTTCGTTGGCTGCTCACTGAAGCCCTTTCAGGTTGTCTGTGCTCCACATCACTTTAGCACACTCAGCTATACCATCTTGCCATGAAGAATTCCTAAGTCAGTGATCATCTTTCTAAATACAGTTTCAGTGTTCTGCATGTGATCCTTGGTTCTTCTACTTCCAGGGTCTTTCTGAATACCTCATCTGAATATTGGATTTGATGCTAGGAGAGTGTAAAAAAGTTCAGATTTTACAGATTATTCATTCTTTTAACTTTATGTCACTATTATTTTTTTCCTGCTCTCTGCAAGTGGATGACGAGGGTCTTGTAAATCCGTTGTACTGAACTGCAGTATTTGTATTTATACTCTGCTTCCCTACAGATGCTTAGAAGTACTTAATGAAGATAAAGGTGTCCCTTGTCCAGGGTCTTTTGCCTTTTTTCTGTGCTTCACAGGGTTGTTCTGTTTCTGAAAGTGCGAAGCAGCAGCAATGATCTTCCAGCATTCTTGTTTGGTAAGCACAGGGACTGATGGAAACCTCTGCTGTGTCAAAAGGCAAATGTCTTGTAATGCCTTTCATAGGGAATAGTATTCACAGGCTGCATCTTAAACCTAGATGCTGGAATTCCTCCTGCATGTCACAAGCTCACCTTTCTAAATGAGTAAAATTAATTCATCCCAGTAACTACTGCTGTACCATGGCTGCTCTTTCTGTCCTCACTAATGGTGGCCCTAGGTGGCAGTGGCAAAATTGCTGTAATAGATTCAATGTGTAAACCACAATTTAATATAGGAGAGAATTTTCAGGAAGAGTGTGTGTATTTTTCAACACTGCAGCAGGGATCCTGTCGTTCTAGCTTTGCAGAAATACCACAGAATCAGAGAATGCTTTTACTTGGAAGGGACCTTTAAAGGTTACGTAGTCCAACCCCCCTGCAGTGAGCTGGGACATTTGTAAGGAAGAGTTTAGGTTTAAAAAGCTTGTTTACTGTAAATTAATGATATAGGAGCTGTTTTGATACCTTGACATTAACCTGCTCACCTGAATGAAGAACGAGCTGGCTTGTTGAGTTAAAAGGAAAAAGAAGTCATAACCATTTAGATTGTTTGCTCAGGTTGCTTTTCAGTAGTAACCAAGTAGAAGATTGAAATGTAATAATGCAGGCATAGTAGTGTGATAGTAAGCATTGATCTAAGGAGGAAAACATAGATATGTGTAGCTAAGAAAAAAACATATCTTAATGTTAATTACTATGACTATGGAAATACATGACCAATAGATAAAATATAGCTGGGAATGATGTTTCTTTAAAACTATCTAGACTAAACATTTAAAAATGTCTGGGGTTGCAAGTAGGACTAATTGGAACAAGTCAACCTCTTAGCACAGAAGAAAAATATTCATTTAAGGAAGCAAGGAGAAGTTACCATCCACAGCCTAAACTATAGTGATGTTCAGTCTTCCTGTGTCCAGGGATTCCCTGCATGGTGGAGCAGATTCTCCCTAGACATCCCCTCAGTCTGGGAACCATTGTATGAGTAAACACTGACTTGACGCTCAAACTAGGATGTGTTCCTCTTTTGCTTGCTACTTTACCTCCTTAAATGGCTGTTGGCTTTTCATTGTCTCTCTACACGTAGTCTAATTTTAGGGGTGTTAAGATTTTTAATAACTAGGTAGGAAAACACATCTGAATTATTGCACATGCAAATATACTTGCTATGAGTAATTTTACTTGATATAAATGGCATCAAGCCACTTGTCTTACTTAGAGGAGGAAAAACACCTGGTGGTTGAAGTGTCAGAGGCACGTTCTAGTACAACACTAAGGACTCTCACCATCCTACTTCTGCCAGGCTGAGTAATGGCAAACAAGAAAACAATGACTTCTACCAATACAATCAACTTTGTTTTGATTTCTATAAGCCTACAGTTTTCTGTAATTTAATAGTAGTAGTACTAGTTCATTGAATTTAACTTAAAACTGAGGCATGGGTACGTGATTTGCAAGGGAAAACAATTTCAAAAGGGGGTTCTTCCAGGAAAATTGATGCTTCAGTCTCCAGTGGCAGTTCCCCAAACTGAGTAGAAGGGCTGGTTTTACTCCTGATCTTGATGAAGGGACTTCTGATTTGTACTTACAATAAGTAGCGAATACTATGAGTAGGACTTGAAGGGCCCTGCTTCCAGACAGGTGGAGGAAAGGGACAACTGGGTTTACTGGAGTGTGTGATTTTGATGGCCTGGCACATCAGACCCACAGGAATATAAGGCTCAGATAATAGGACAGATGCCCGTGCACTTCACCAGCATCCCGTGCCACTGCTTGATCCTGGGCCTTGTGTTATGGTGACACAACACCCCCCTAAGCACTGAGTTGGACAATGGGACACATTTCCAAAACAACCTCATAGACACCAGTGCCAAAGAACATGACGTTGAGTGGGTCTGTCACATCTCCTGTCATGCACCAGCCTCCAGGAAAAATCAAGAGACCAAATGGACTGCTAAAAACTGCACTGACAGTGCTGTGTGCTGGAACATTTAAACACTGGGCTGTGCATTTACCATAAGCCACCTGGTTAGTCAACACTGGGGATTTGCCAGTCCAGCTGACCCTGCCCAAAGATCAAGTCCAACCCCCCTGACAGAGCAGAACAAAACTAGGGCAGATGACTCAGAAATGCATACAGACAGGGCTTGAGAGTCTTCAGGGGAGGAGACTCCACAACCTCTCTGGGGAGTCGGTTCCAGGCTCTGTCACCCTCACAGTAAGGAAGTTCCGCCTCCTGTTGATGTGGAACCTCCTGTACTCGAGCTTGACTCCATTGCCCCTCATCCTATCACAAGGCACAAGTGAAAAGAGGCTGTCCCTGCCTTCTTCACACCCAGCCCTTCTGTATTTATAGACATTAATTCACAATGGTGTTGAAATAAAAATTGCCCAGATTAACAAAGAATGAACCTTGATTAAGCTGGGCAAAGTCCAGCAGTGATAGAAGTGAGCAAATGAGCAGCAATGGAACCAGAACTGACTTCAGCATGCACCACTCCAACAGCACACCCCAGCTGTCCTGCCCCGAGGGACTGCTGTGGCAGATGAAGCCCGAAGTCATGGATTAAATGGATGCAACAGACACTTAGAGGAATGGTCCATAGCCTAAGATAATGGTGTCTGTGTGTATCAGGACAAGAGGTGGTGTCAGGAAGGGATGTATTACTGGGTCAGGATGTAATGATGTAGAATAAGGGATAGATATTTTTCTGGGTTTGGCTGGGATAGAGTTAATTTTCTTACTAGTAGCTGGTGCTGGGGCTTGGCTTTAGGATGAGAATAATGTTAATAACACAGTGGTGATTTAGTTGTTGCTAAGCAGTGTTTACACTAATTCAAAGCCTGAGCAGCTTCTTGCACCACCCCACCAGTGAGTAGGCTGGAGGGCACAAGAAGCTGTGAGGAGAGGCAGCCAGGACAGCTGACCTTTCTCCCCCATCCCTCCGAGGGGAGGAGTGAGCAAGTGGCTTTGTGCTGGGTTAAACCAGGACAGCCTTTAAAGAAGACTGTTCCAGAATTCACTCCCTGGCAGGCTAGAAACTAGAATTTTACTGATCTCTTAATAACAGCTTACATAGTAGTACATGCTTTTTACACTGTAAATTAAAGCATTCTTTTTCCTCTGTTGCTTTCCACAGACTTATAGATAACACACACATCCTGGTCTTCATTTTACTTGGCTGAAAAGAAGTGAATTTCACCTAAACTCATTTCATATGATGTCCTAGTCATTGCTCACAGCTCACCAGTACTTATTCTCTACGCCTGTTCTAGTCTGAGTTCCTCGCATTTAAATGTGTGGTGAAAGCTTAAATGAGGTGTCACATTGTGATGTAAACATGACATTTCTATTTACCTAATTCACCTAGAAATAACTTGACTGAAACACCTTTTAATTGTTATTTTTCACAACTGCTTAACTTTGCTGGTTATTGATCTTGCTGTGATTCCCTAAGGTACCCCTGTTTCTCTCCTCCTTCAGTTCTAGCTGATACATTTAACAACCTCTCATAGAAATTCCTCTTATTTCTTCAGTTCAGGATTTTGTATTTTATTTTACCATTACATTTCTGTTTCTTCATGTTTCAAGGTCATCTAGTTCTTCCCAGGTGTTATTCCAGTTATCTCTTGAATGGATTATCCTCCTTTGGAAGGATTACCCTCCTGACTTGGTGATGTTGGCCAGTTTCTTCAATTGGTTACAGTTTTTGTTTTAAAGAAGCTGATGAAAACAAGAAAATAAATTCTAAAATATTGTGTAAAATCAGCCAATGAGCAAATTTCCTCTAAGCTGCTTTTCCAAGCCAATGGCATTCCTCTCCATTCCTTTGCCTCTGTTCCCACTGCTGTCCTGCCTCTGGTCCTATCTTCTGCATCCTGTCACCTCTGAAATGAGCAAAGCAATCTGCTCTGTAGCACAGGGGCTGAACTTCCTTCTGGTTCATCCTTGAGAAGTACACCACCTCTGACAGGACAGTAAGAGTTACATTTCAGGTTTCTAACTTCAGCCTCCATTTCAATAAAATAAGATATTTTCTGAGCGAATATAACTAGCAATTTCTTAACTCGATGGGCTACATTTACAACTGCAACCAGATCTTTCATTTTTATTTAATGGAGAAAAATTCAATTAGTTAGTAACACTTAATGTCTTTCCACTTTCATCCCATGACTAAATTTTGTCCTGAACTTGTCTTAGTTAATTCTGAAGTTTCCACGCTAAGCAATTTTGTTCCTTTGTGCTTAATGTTTTGTTAAATGATGTATCTCCAAAGACAGTTCCTGAGTTGAAGTGATTTCATTCTACAGTCTTCTGGGCAATAGAGAGCCTGTCAGTCAGAATGAGATCAGGATAATATTCTGTGTCCACACAAGTTCTGTATCAACTTAGATGAGTTTTCTATTTCTTGGTTATTAAAGACTAGACTAAATGTGTTAAATGCATGGTTTGTTACAGTCCCTTCAATGGGCCAGTGCAGCCAGCAGGTGCACATTTAGAAGGGGATTCTTTCCTGAACATATAGTTTAGCTTGAAGATGAAAGGTCAGTGTAACATACCCACTAGACTTGTGTTTTATCACATTGCAGAAAGGATTTTAGGTATTTCAGAGAGGTTTATCTCATGATAATAACAAGCCATTTACCTGTATTTTGAGTTATTTCTGTGCCCTTGCAAGTTAGCACTATGTTGAATTTGTTCATTGAAAGTAGTGAGATATTTCTTAATGGCAGCAATAATGATTTTTGGTACTCATTATATTAGTAGTTTCCATACACCTTGGCAGTTCCTCTTTCCCAATTTCTTTCAAGGAAACAGGGCACTCCTGGTTTTCTTGTTTGAAGTCCTACGGTATCTGGTAGCTGTGTAAGATAGGAAGGATTCTCTGATACTTATATCAAACCTCTGTACACCCAGTTAAAACTCAGGTCCCTGAGGAAAGCTGACATTGGCTACACCTCTGTGTCCTCTCTCGTGTCCCTTTGGTGCTGAATTCTGAGTGAGAGTGCTGGCAGAGACCAGCTCTGGCTACAGCCTGAGCAGGCAATGGGACTGGCTGGCTGCAGAGGCAGAAAGAACCTTGGTGCATCCTGGCTGCAATATCACTGGAGACAAAAGAGACTGGGTTTTTATTAAATCTTTATCCTAGGCTGAGTTTTGGTTTGGTTTGTTTTTTTTCTGAGTGATAGCTAAAAAAAAAATAATAGATACAAGCAGTGTTGTTTTCCTTTTTTTCCCCATTATTTTAGAGCTGAATCATTCTAGTAGTTTCAATTATTTCGCATTTTGAGTTCATGAAAAGCATGTTACTTAATAACATTCATACTTAATTAACTTTACTTTGAAAACCATTATCACTGCCTCATTTTCCCATAAATGTATCTGAGTCTTGGATGTTGACAAGGAGTAACAAAATCACACCGAGCCTTATGATGTGAGCAAAATATACAGGAGATACGAGTAGGAGTCTGCTTCCTGTTAACAGAGATCAGAGGCTGCTTCCAGAATTTAAAATGGAAATATTTATTTTAAAGCACCAGGAATTGTAGATGGCAGAAGCAACACTTCTCTGCAAAGTCAAACTTTGATGTAGCTGGTATGTTTGAAAGATAAACAATAAAAATCTACTCCTTGGGGGCAGTCAATCCTTGTCACTCCCAAATCATAAAACCTCATGGGTTATTTCAAATGTGCAGGACAGGAAATCATTTTTCATATGGAAATATTATTAATACTCTGAAAAATGAATAATTCAGAGCTGTTAATTTATCAGGTTATTTTCTTCTTTCCCTCTGCATTTCATGAGAGATAATTGTAGATGAAAAAAGGCAAACTACTTTTAACATTTGCATACGTTCTGCTAGGTGTTTATTAGAAGAGTGAAGGTCATGAAAACTGTTTTGCAGACAGAGGATAAGTTACCTGGGCTCTCACTGGTTCTTAGGTCTTCTGAGAATGTTTTCAGCAGTTTTGGACCAGCTCCAAGGGATGCTTTGTCCAACAAAGAGCCTTTATTCACTTGGTGACAGGCAGCATTTTGCCTGTTAACTATGCTGGTTTTCAAAAGGAAAATCAGGTTTCTTTTTGTTTATTTTTAAGGGACACACACCCAGAAGGGTGAACCAAGACCTTGACAGGAAATTCTGCAGGGAGTCCTAACAGAAGACTCAGAAAGTCTTCTTCTGGATTCCAGCCTTGTCTCAGAGTTCTATTTTATGTCCACTTCAAGACTATCTTGTTGTAGTCTTTCTGAATATATCCAAGGGACATAGAGTCAGGTTTTCTAGGGAAAAATAATGGAGTTTTCTAGCTAAAAATAATTATTTCTTCTTGGATATTACTGTATGATGAAAAGTTCTCATCACTGAGGAATCCAAAATTTGTAAGTAGGCCATGTTACGAGCGGACTAGTTGTGCTTAGGCCTTGTCACGTAGATGTGAAGGCCGACTTTCACAAACTGTGCTTACACCTCACATTATAAGCTTAATTTTGATCTGATGGATTTTCACACCGTTGCTCTTCATCCATGAGCTCAGCTTCGTGAAAAAGTAGATTAATTTAGCGCGGGTGACACAAAAGGTAAACAGAATTATGTATTGTTAACAAACGTATTTAAATTTGAGTGTGTAGTGTCTCATCCATTGTCTAAATAGTCAAAGCTGAATGATCATTGTGAATCTGTGTGTGTGAGGTGTCTAAATTTTGAATTTCTTTGTGTCATTAGTCGTGCTTGCTTTGGAGGGATTATGTGTGAATTGTCAGCTCGAGAGAATAGGCCCTCAGACGAGCAACCACAGTCAGAAGTATGCAGCAGCTCAGGCTGTGAAAGCTAATGGAAACAGAATGCTGTAAACAACATGAAAATATCCTGAGATAACACACTTGTGTCTCACGAAGGAAGTACTGAGTGATGCAGAGAGGTCCCAGCGATATAAGAATGAGCATTAGCCTTCTATCTCTGGGATAGTCAACAGCATGGCTAATGTGTTTTTAGTTCTGGGAGTGGTGTGTACAGCATCAAAATTACTGATAATGGCAGTGTGAGCTTTAAAAGCACTTCTTGGAAATTACTGATGAAGAGAAGGAGTGACAGCTAGCCAAGGCAGGTGAATTTCAACAGGGATTGATACACTTCTGCTGAAAGAGGAGCTCAAGATTTCTTCAGTGAGTGAGAGGGGTCTATGGGAAGAGCTAAATGACTAATACTTTCTGCAACTTTCTTTCTTATCTTTTTGTTAAAAGTACTGATCACTTGGTTTGAAACTCCAGAGTGATTTGTCAGAAGTGGTCTAATAAGCATCATTAAATATTTCTGCTCAGTGGTTGGTAGAAGAACTGAGCAACACTAGGACTTTGAATCCCTTGGGAGGAGTAGTAGTTTAAGAAGATGTAGAAGATAAGTAAAAGCTTTAATCCTTTTCCTTTTTATTTTTGCCACAGTTGATTTGCCTGAGGCATCACTGTAAGAAAAATTAGGCTACTGCCAGATTTATTGGCTGTCTATATGGTTAATTTTTTTTTAACATTAAATAGTTGAAATATTGCAAGAGAGGAATGAGAAATGTTTTCCTGGTTTTCCATTCATTAGAGCTTTGAGGCTTCTGTGTTGGATGCAGTCAGGAAAAGAATAACCAGTTGTTGTATGGGTAGGGTGCTCAGTGGAGAGAGGGTCAGAAACTTGCGTGGAATAATCTTGGAGAAGCTCTTGGGGATACACTTGGCAATGTATCTAGGGAGGGTTTGGGCAGAAGAGAGAAACAGTTCATCAGCACAATGTGGAAAACTGCTATGAACAGAAACAGATCCAGGTGTTGTTTAACATTAATGGAAAGAAAAATCCCTCCAAGTAGTCAAAAAATGAAACAGTGAAATTGTCAACAAGGAAAACCAAAACCATATTGAAAGTAAGGCTCAGTAATCATAAACAAAAAAAAGAGAGAACAAGAGAAAGCTATTCTAAACCAGAAAAAAACTCTTCTTGATAGATTTTTTTTTTTTCCTTTGTAGCTACAGTGTTACTAAAAAAAATAAATACAAATTTTTCTTTCTTTCTCCCTCCCCACAGAGGTAGAGCAAAGGGAGGTGTAGCACATTCTCCATGTGTTTGAGAGACCTTTGTTGGGTACAAAAGGTTAACTTTGATAAAAGAGGCTTTGGAGGAGAGAACTCAGCCCGAAGTCCACAAACAAACCTACAGACTAAAACCTAAGGATAATACAAAATAAGTGCAGCAATCATTGATGTACTGCCAAGTGGTGAGGAAGGAATATCCCCCAGAACCATGGGAAACGTAGCTCAGAATTGCCCCTGATGTGTGCCAGAGTGACCAGCTGGTCTGGAAGGGTTCTGGTCTCAGATTCGAGGCCCTGAGGTGACCCCTAATTGTGTCTGTATACAGAAAGTGTCCCTTTTGTAGAGCACACCCATTCAAAAGACCTTGCTTCATCATTCTCTTTGTGCTTACATCTGCAGCATAAAGCAGAGGTCGCTTGTTGTTAGCTGGGCCAGCTCAGGGTTAAAAGCTGTCCTTTTTTCTTTTCCAAAGATAAAATCTTAGCCCTTTTTTCAAAAGATGGGTGGACTCCGCAGTGTTGGTGTCCTCAAACTCAGCTGAGCTTAATTCCATCACTCTTGCTCTTGCACTGTTCAATTTCTGTTGTATGTTGGAGAGGTGAAACCAGAAATGAATGGCAGCCATCACTCACCCTGAGCCTCGCAGACTGTTGTGACAGGGGTAAAATATCTCTGTGACAGACAACAGAAATATGTCTGCTCCCTTGGAAAAGAACTCGGGTCATTTAGAAGCATTATTAACAAACCAAAGATGACAAGAATGGATTATCTGGGCTGGGCTTACCAGAGTTGTATGAATATGAATGACACTTGCTTCCTGAATGCACTGAGATGGGAAATGCAGCAAACTCTCTAATCAGTACTGCAAAACAAATAGGCTTTAAAATGTATGGGTCAAAATGAATAGTTGTGAAAATCAGCGTGAAAATTCATTGTCCTCAAAGAGATGCTCTGAGACTTGTTGATGAGTTTCTGGACCCGGAAAGCATCATTTGTGTCCTTACAATGCTGCTGTTCTCAGTATGTTAAGGTAAGAACTACTTTGAGACTTCTTTAGTTTAGCAGTCTTAACAGCATCAGCATCTCATGGTGCTCCCAGCATCAGTGCACTTTTGCTGGGTTTGAGCCATCAAAGTCCAGCAGGTTCAGCCAATAAAGGGTCAGAGGTAAAAGGCAGATGGCAAGCTAGAAGAAGACAGGTCATTTCTGGGGTGCTGCTCTGTCGTATGACACTGGCTGAGGGATTGTGTAAAGACTGAGTAGTGCTGAGCAACGTGCAGGGTCAGTTCAGCACGATGGGTCTAGAGCTGGGAAAGAAGTGAAGTGCTGAGCAGGGATCCCATGACCCACAGAGTCATTGCAGTGCTCGGACATCCCTGACAGGGCATTAATGATATTTGTGCAAAACTGTTGTATAAAAAAGAAAGTGAGGGAGAAAAAGAGAAATCCACACAGCACAAGCTTGTTTCTGTTAGTGTGAACCTTTTTTTGTATGCTTTTTAATTGTTCATCTTTAAAAGAAAGTGTAAGCCAAGGTGATTAGGTGATTCATGTACCCTTCTAATTTTACATTTGTTTGTGTTCCCTCTCACCCTAGATTTTATTCTGTTCTTTAACTTGTAAAGCTTTTAAATTTGAGACTTCTCTTAAGTTGGTTTTCCACAAGACCCCAAAGACTGGATTCTAGGTATTTAGATTTTGCTTTGGATAGAAGAGTGTTTGAGCTGTAGCAGCTTTCTGAATATGACAGAATATTCCCACTTAGTTGTATTTGTGTTTTACCAGACAGAAGATTAATTTAAATCATGACAGAACCAGAAAGAGGGTCTTTTTGCTTTTAAAGATGGGAAGTGTACTAATAATGTTCTAATACCTGTGGAACTTCTAAAATAATTACTGTTCTTTGGTAAAGCCCTTAACTAGCAGACTGCTTCAGTCAAAGCAAGGACAAAAGCGGGTGCTTGGAATTCTTGGGAATATGGATTTTCTGGCCTGATGGGCTGTACTGCCTGAAGGCTTCACCTAGCTAAGGTGTAAGTTATTTTTAGCTGGCTTTAAAAGACATCTTCTGATACACTTCATTTTACATCGTTTGCATTGTGAGAATTTTTAATACGTATCCCATTCCTATAAATTAGTGACTGCTGGAGTTTAGATTAATCAACCATCATCAGTTATTTCCTTTGAATTTTGTTTCCTGTATAACTTTGGAGATGATTGCTGAAGTAAATTCCTTGTACTGGCAGTGGCTTGAAGTGCTTTTCTGTTTCTTTCCTGCTGTGAGGACAAGGGCCTCATTCAATTGTTTCAAGATGAATCCCTTAAGTACCTTTTCTCCTTTTTGAGTGTCCTCCTCACTTACAAACTCCACTGAAACTAAAACTTGGATTTGTAGTTTCATCTCTGTCCATTAGAGGTTGCAGGAATGTATTTATTTATTTCTTCTGACAATGTTATTTCCCAACAAGTAGTTGCTTTAGTTACACGGTCCTGGAACAAATTACAAACACAACTTCTAATAACTCTATTAAATTAAATATGCCAGGTTTACAAAATGGCATTAAAAGTCTTTTTATCACTTATTCTGGGGATAAAATGTGCACTAGTCTTTATTGCAAGAAGTGCAATCTCCTTTGCAGTAAGAAGAGTGACTTCAGTCTCTCAAACCCAGGCCATGTTGGAAAAGAATTGTCATTCTAGCTGAAAAAAGTCCTGCCATGTCAGAGTGCATCACAGAGCACAAGGAACAATGAAGCAGAATAAAGCAGCTTGTAATGAGATTTTATTTTTTTCCCTCTCTGGGCTCATCATGTTTACATAACACGTGGCCAAATGCAAAATATAGAATTTTCAAATCTGTATATTTGAAATATTTATAGACAGTGAATAATTCCTTTTAGTAAGAAATAAAAATTACTTCTGCTCCATTAGCCTGCCACAGTTATTCAAATCCATTAGGTATTCAAGCTGCTAAATGCAAACCTCTGAAAGGGCTTTTAACAATTTATTAAAACATTTCTAATCTGGATGACCAATTCTGACAGGTTTGTGAGGTTTGAGTGGTGAAAAATCCGAAAGCAAATTTCTACTTCTGTGGTCACAATTCCTACCACTGGCAAACACAACCAGAACTTTGCTGGCCAGTGTTTTCTAAACAAATGCAGCTATGAGAATAATTAAATAGTTATGTTGAGTTGGATAAACTGAACTACATTGTTCTTTTCAGGTAGTTTTTGGATTTCCCTTTGCTATTTTAATAGGATGGATGCATATTGTGCCAGGCATTTGCTTATTTTTCTGACTCATCATTTAGTCCTGACCTTATGCTGAAGTCAGATCTAGGTAACTTTCTGATCTGAAAGGGATTTCACCAGGAAGAGCTGCTGAGATTGCTGCAGAAGAATTAAAAGGCTGGATAGTGATTGTAAGAGGCTAACCTGCAGACTAGGCTTCAACACCAGTCTCCTTTTAGTTTATACTGAGAACCACATTTCAGATCTTTGTCTATTGCTTCAGAAAACCCAAACCAACCACAAGACCAAACCAAAGTTTGCATACAAGTTTGACATAAACCAGGAAAGCGCCGAGATCGTATGGCCAAGCCTCCCTAGTGACACATTGCATTGGTACAATCATTTCTCTGCAGCTTTTGCTTTTTTCATCATGGATATTCCATATCTTTCCCTGATACCACGATAAACCATCATCCCATTAAGATTTCAAATGCAACCGTTGGATAATTAGCTCTAGCATCAATGGAAATTCAAAACTACAGGCGGCATAAATTACTTCAAGCTCAACTGGCCTGTTTTTTTAAGCTTGCACCAGTATTAAAGTTTCTCATTACAATTGAAATGATGTTAATGTAGCATATTGAATTATAATTAATGCAATTAGAAATAATAAAATATTATTTGAAGACTGTTTATTCAATAGAACTGGTTCCCATAGAAACAAGGAGCTAAAGATTCAATTTATTCAGGTTTTATGGCAAATAAATATTCTGCTGTGCATGCTTAATGCTCCCACATTTATGTTTCACAATAATATCACCAAAAAATCAATAGGCAACTAAATATAGGTTATCTCCTTTACTCTTTACATGGAGTTTTAGTTGGATTCATTGTAAAAAAAAGGCCAAAAAACCAAGGAAAGAAACCCAGAGTAAATCTCTTTGTGCATCAAGAAGAGCCACAGATGTTTTCTTGGTATTGATCTTCAGCAATAATGATTTTTAAGCATTGAAGAAGTGCATATGGGGATTTTGTGTGAAGGCCAAGAAGCAAAACAAAACATGGAAGAAATAGGAGGCTAAAAAGCTGCACCAGCACTGCCAGCAGTCAGCACAGCTTTCATCTTATGCAAGTACTGTAGGCTTGTGTTTGCAAAACCTCATGATTTATTTAGAGTTTTAATTAAAGAAAAGAAGTTATTGGAACAGCATCCTAGCACTACCTAGCATCTGCCAAGCGTGGCTAATGATTTTTACAGCCTCATCTGCAAACACTCCATTAAAGAAGCTAACCATGACATGTGACACAACTGAAGCAAATGAGTGAGGGAAAACAAACCTTGCCTGCAGCTATCACTAATAGAAGAAACAGAATAAGGGGTGAAAAAAAAAAAAGATGCTGTGTGCAAAGTGTTGTAGCTTCAGAGCTCAATCTAAAGTCCTTGGGAAGCAGGCTCGTTACATCCTCATAAGCATGGGAAGCACCCCTGGGTGCTCTCCTGACAGCTTATTCAGAATCTGTATTTTTTTTTCTGTTTTCCAAGTAAAAGAAAAAAAAAAACACTAATATTTAAAAGCAGAAGGCCCTTGAATTTTTCGTTAATAATTTTTGCATTTGGTCTTTCCATTTGCAGCTCTTTAAAAATCACCTTGCATTTGGTTGGGATTTCACCGTGCAAGGTACAACTTCAAGTATAGCACCTCCTGGGTGCAGAGGCAGCTCATGATCAGAACTGGGTTTTGAGAGGGAACACAGAGACAATGTGGCTGTAACTTCCCTGCTCCACGGCTGCAGCTTTTCTTCTGCACTTAAGTACAGAAGAAAATCTGCAGCTCCTCTTCTTGGTTTCAAGTTAATTTTGTAGCAATCTGGATCCAATCCAGATTCTCTTCAAAGTGCCCCTTGTGGGATATACCCTAACAACCACCAATTTTTTTTTTTCCTTAAGGAAAATGATGAAAAGAAGTCAATTGTGTAGTGTTGACTAAGGTAACTCAGGTTTGTTGTGCTCTTCTTGCATAGTGGGAAAGACCCAGTAACGTGTTGCAGCCCTTTCCGTGCCAGCACAGGGTGCATTTTAAGACAATAATACCAATATTAGAGCATTTCTCTCTGGATAGCTGCTAGAGAAGCTCTGAGTCTTGGACTGGACTCCTCTCCAGACCAAACTGTGCTCAAGGACAAGAAAAATATGAGTGTGCAGGCACACCAAAAAATAACAGCAAGTGTCAGCAGCAGCAGCTGAGCTCCTTCTGACAGTCAAGCATGTGGAAAACAAACAAAGCCCCCAAAGGTCAGATATTGTGTACTTCAGAGTTTAAGAAGGCTTGAAAAAGTCAGCTAGAATAGTACAGACCTTCGTTTGACACAAAACATTTTAATGGGCAGGTTCTTGAGGTAGCTGAATGGTTCCAAAGCTCGATGTGTATTTTGTGTGGTGTATCACAAGTTAAAAAATATCCCCCTGCTGCTACCTGCAGTCGCTCTGTAACTTGGTGTGTGAAATGAAGGTATTAATCTTGTGGGTTATAAGAGACTCTATAAAGAGTACTGATAAAAAGAAAAGAAACATGCAGAGTATTCCATCCCCTGTTCCTTTCCAGCAGTGGGAAAGTTTATGATCACTGAAAGTGACTCTGTAGAAAAAGAACTTGCCTTATTTTGGAAAATGAGCAGGCTCTTTGGGGACCCTGGGTTCTTTTCTTGGCAGGTTTGGTTTTTATTCCAATCCCAAGAACAGTGTGGCAATTTTTTATTTCTTTTTTTTGTTCTGGAGGAATATATACTTCTGCACTGCAAGTGTTCTTGCAGTTCATACAATCCCTTCCCACCAGGCATCTTTGTTAGCTAGCACGCTCTGGGTTTCACTCTATTGTCTGCCTGGCAGGCTTCAGCTGCTTTTCTCATTCTGCAAGCACTTATCAGGCCTTTGAAAACTCAAGTGAAAAGCCTTAAGCTTATTTTTTTTTGACTGCCAACCATTGTCTATGCATTAAACGTCACCTAAATACTATAATTAAGTGTGATTTTTCATGTCCCACATCATCTTGGTATGCTACCTTTAAATCACAGGGGGGTGATGGAATGAATGTGCTGAGAACTCGTGAGGGTTCAGAAATGTCCTCCGAGGAGTTGCTTCATAAAATGCTGCATACAGAAGCATTCAGAAAATTCAGCTGAACTTGTGGGAAAGGACTTAAAATATTGATTTACAGAAAAGCCACTGGACTTAGGTGGCTTCGTACGCTGCTGCCGACAGCTTTCAGGGAGACCATGGGAAAAAAATGTGGGCTCTGCTCAGAAAAAGTTGTACCTGCTCATCTTGCAATTGGATAATGCTTCAGTTGGGAAGCTGACCTCAGACATGTTCAGAAGTAGTAGTTTTATGAGGCATTGAAGTAGCAGAAGCAGACAGGGGTTCAGGTGCATTCGTAAGCTCAGATTTTTGTGTTTTAAACGGGTAATTTTACCCCATTATTAGAAACTGAAGATAGTTGGTCTGCATGTAGCACAGAATTGAACGGGGATTTCAGATGCCCCTAGTTATCCCCAGCTATAGTTGCAGCAGCTCTGAAAAAAGAACTCTCAAGACAAGTATTTCAATGTTGACCTTTAGACAGCTACTGTAGTTGGTTACGTTGTTTTGGGTTGGTTTGTTTGCATTTCTGGTTGGTTGGTTTGGTTTTGTTTTGGGTTTTTTGGTGTGTTGTTGGTTGGTTGGTTACTTTGTTGTTGTTGTTTTTCCTCTAAAAGATGTACAAAGCATTGCAACTGATCCAGAACAGAGCTGGGTATTTCTGGGTTTGGGTGGTGGATGAGTTTGCATCGCCTTGCACTGAACCATTACCCACTGGTGCCCAGGATGCTCAGTTAAGGCAGCAGCTTGGGCAGCCAGGCTTCTTGATTTCACTGGCGGTTGGGCAGCGGGCACTTGCAAAGGACCAGTAAGTCAAACACACTGATCAATGATACAGTGGAAAATACAAACAGGCAAAGCAACACTTCTAGTGTCTGCGGCTTGGTAGCAGCAGCAGGAAGGAATCTTTGTCACTTTGCTTTCCTTACAGCTCTCCAACTGCCTGCACTGCTGGTGTGGACTCCCTGTAACCTCCCTGATCCCTTTCAGTGTCGGTTCTCTCTGGCACATTCTGCAAATGGAAGTGTGTCAGAAGTGTCTAGGGGCTAAGGAAGTACACGAAGGAAATAGAAATCTCAAGAAGAGTCCTGAAGTGTTTTGGGTTTTTTTTCTTTTTCTTTATCTCTTTTCCCTTGAGTCAGGTACTAAAATTTCCAGAAGTTAGAACAAAGGGACAGGTCAGATCTTAAGCACCAGTGTGTCTTGTGTGCTGGAAAAGGGCAAGGTAGTAACCCATTAGGCACTGGTGGGTGGAGAGTGTGTGCTCAGCTGAATAGATAAATATGGAGAAACTCAAACCCTGTATCTCCTCCTCCTGTCATGTTGATCTGTGAAGATATTCCCCATCCCTCTTGATTCAGTGACACTGAATGGAATAAAATAACAGTGGCAGTGTGCAGGGCACATTTTCTCCAATTTGCAGCTAATAATTTTGGTAATATATGTGTTAAATAATCTCCATAAAAGCCTGAAAATACAACTTAATGAATATCCACTCATCTGCCTGAACGTAAATGATTACAAAGATTCTATATTACTACAGGTAATTAACTCACACTTATTTCAGACTTACTTTTTCCATGGCTCCTGGGTTGTGGCCAGATGTTTAAACATGAAGACTGTAATTTTCAGGTTTATAGGAAGTATATGCCTCAGTGGTAATGGATTTGACTCTTTCCAGCATCTCAAATCCTGTAATTTGGTGGTCAGCTTAAGGAAAAAAAAAATGCTCTGCAAATGAGTACAAACTGGTCTGCATCTCCTGTCAGTGGATCCTGGGGAGCCAGCTGCCTAAGGAAGGGAATCAGCTGCTGGCCTCTTCACCCGTGGGAAGTACATTCTGTCTTCATAAAATAACTGAAATCCTGCAGCTGACGTAGCTGGGGAAGAAGTGAATTTTGGAGTCACTGAAGCACGAGCCTTTTAGGCAGCATGTTTGGTTAAGAGTGAATGAGTCCAGCATTAGAGCTGGTAATGGAGAGGCAAGGTGCCTAGAATCTATTTGCAGCTCTGTCATTGATTTCCAGCAGGAGCACAGATGCATTCAAGTGCTTGAAACTCATTCTTCTTCTTTTTCAGTATCCCTCTCCAGCAAGCTCTATTTGATAAACATTCATTTCTGCAATGCCCCTGCCCCTGGTTTTATGTGCCTGTGAATCTAAGGCACTTAAAGACAAAGTTCCCAGGGCTGTTTCTTCTTTCTCTGCCAAACCTTAACACTACTTAACAACCAACGTATGATCTCAAATACAACAAATCTTTATCCAGATATAGCACCTTTCTTTTTCTCTTAACATCCACACTGTGTTCTGCATCATTGCTTGAATTTTTTCAATCAGTCTTACTCATTTTTTCTTCACTGATTAGGCTGGTGTGCCACCGTCCTTGTGTCACAGCTTTGGAGCCCCAAATACTATAATAAGATGACAAGTTTCACGTATTTCATAGGGAAGGAAGGTCCTGCACACACTTCAGAATCACTGTCAGCTGTCCATAGAAAAGCAGGGCCTTGAAGATAGGACTCTCAAGCTCCAAGGACATGCCTCAGCAAGAGGCCACTTGCTCTTCAAAGGTGGAGATGTACCTTGTCTTCACCCATGATTTCCATCCTGTTAGCTTCCACCAAAATCTCTACTTTGACTTTTTTTTTGTGGTGAAAAAAGGAAAAGTCTTGCATCTCATCTTTAGTAATTTCCTAGAGCTTGATTAATTTAATTAATACTTGAGAAATTAAAGCTGTGCCTTCACTTGAAATGGTAGATTCAGTCCCCTTTGTGCCTGCCTTCTGGAAGGGAAGGTATGTTCTGCTTGAAGCGTGTCTTTTTGGGGAGCAATCTGATGGGCAATCTCATGGAGACTGCAGCTGAGGAGCACTGGGTTTCTCCTTACACCTGCATTGACACATGTTGAAAAAAAATTCAAGAAAACCCCCATTGTTCTCAGTGCTGTCTCTTCCTTCCCTGGCAAGGCAGCAAAGACCATGCAATCCCAAATATTTATAGCTATAAGCTGGCAGAGTCTAAAACTATTGTTTTTAAATAGCCTCTTCATATTGATAAACCCCCCTAGTGTGTCTCAATGTGTCTACTATTGGAGCACATTATTCTAGTTCTTAGCTATTTCCATGATGAATCATGTTCCATTGAATTCGTGTCTCATCGGGGTCATCCTGTAATTTAAAAGAGCAGCTGACAGAAATGCTTGAAAGGTTGAGCATGGAGCATTTATGCTTCCTGCAAGAAAGAAAGAAACAAGTGATTTGGAGAGTCAGCAGTTCTAGGAAAGCCATTTGGCTCCTGGCAGCACAAACCTTGTGTTATTGCTGTGCTCTGCTTGAACCAGGCTGCCTTGCTGAACAGACAGGTACTGAAATCTGGCAGCTCAGCCTCCCATGCTGCAGACAGACATGGAATGCCACTTCTAAAATCAGTTGAAACTCATTTTCCTTTAACCCTCCACAGGACATTTTTGCACGTTTTCAGGCATCAAGCAGGCATTTGCCAACTTCCTAACCCAACGGTGTACCTGGACACGTGACATTTTAGCTCACCTGTAATCATTCCTCTGCTGTCTCATCCATAGCTGCCCTCCAGCAGTGTGAGTTCATGAGACAGGCTTGTTGGAGAGGACCCACAGTATGGTGGGAATGGGGAGGTGTCTTGGTTTTGCTCAGATTTAAGCTGACTGAAGTTTGCTCAGCTATCCTGCCAGGACAGTGCATTAGCCTTTGCCAGACTCTTCTCAGGTTTTATTCAGCCACCCAGGGCCAAGAAGGGCTGATGATGTTTTGTCAGCCCTGGCTTTCTAAGAACAGAGGTGAAAAGTTGTGTACCCAGACGTGCACCCAGTCCCCATGCTTGGCTCTCTGGGGGAGTATTGGACCTGGGATGAGTGGTGCCAGACGTGATACCGTAGTAAGTCTGATGATGCTCTTTCTGTCTCTCTTTTGAAGCAAATCAATGTCAGATTACCTGCTATAGAAGAAGTAGCTGTGCTAGAAATGGAAGGTGAGGCAGCTTTATAAATCATATTGTATTCTTTAAAGGGTAATACCTTATGTTTATAGTACTTTTTATAAAAGCAGAAAGCCCTTAGAAGTGAACAAAAATGGGAAGATACTTTTAAAGCCTGAAGTAACCTCAGGTAAAATGAGCTTTAAAAACAGCAAGTCATTCAGGTCCATGCACAGCCGAGTGTGTTATCTGCTGTACACACAGCAAGCTAAGCTTCTCAGGGTTGTGAGCAAAACTAAATCTGCTGCCTCCTGATCGGTGTTAGTCAGCCACTGAGGGTCACATTTGCTCCTCCTGCAAGGCTGAGAGCAAGGATGGCTGTTATTTGGATGGGACTCTTTCCTCTGATCTCCAGAGCAGCTTCTCCCCTGCAGGGATGCAGTGCTGGCTGCCAGCCCCAGGGTTCTGCACGACCCGACTGGAAATGGGCCGTGGTTTGTCTGCAAGAACCCTTCCCCTGCCCTGGGCTTTCGGGTGTCAGAAGAAGCAGGGCACTCTGATCTGTCACTGCTGGTGTGGCCTATCTGTGCAGTTAGCAGGCAAGGCCATTGTGAGGGTTCAGGTGGTTCAGTTACCTTAGAGAGCTGGCTTTGGGTGCCCGGTCCTGTGCTGAAGGTTTTTTGACTGAGCAGGTCAAAGGTTCAGTGCTGTGTATGTGTTGATCCATTGTTCTACATGGGACACAATTTTCTTGTCTTCCCCATCTCCCAAATCATCTTCCTCTCTCCTCAAGGTAAATAAACATGCCTAAAGATCAACTAGTCCAAAGGTTTCCTCAGCAGCTACCAGACAAAACTTTCATTCAAAGAAACACATAAGCCAAATGAGACCAAAGATAATTCAGAGTGAGAGAACAAAGTAACCCAGCCCCGGATCAGGTCATGCTCCTCTCCACTTTTCATCTTGCTGGCTGAAGAGCTGCAGCTCAGGTTGGCCTTTCATCTCTTTGGGATTGCTGTTCCCTCGTTATGGACAGCCGGGGATTTGGGCTATGAAAGAAAAGTGAGCGGCTTTGTCCTCTGTGCGTGGCAATGTCTGCTTCTGACCCAGGATTCATCAAAGGATGGCAGTGAAAGAGCTGCTGGACTCGCCCTGCTCAGTAATGAGGAGATGCTCTCTGCAATGATGCTGGGTGCAGTTGCTAAGGCCAATTAAAGCTGAGAGGGGAAAAGGCAGTCAATGGCATTTTTTCCTCTCTTCTGTAGCATTAAATATGCTACAGGTCACCAATGTGCTAGAGACATTCCTAGGCATGCAGAGATGTAAACATGTAAAACAAGCAACATGATGTCTGAAAATATTTAAAACAAGGAACTTGATGTCTCAAAATGTTTTCTGTATTTAGCATTGTTTCTCATGGAGAGCAAGCCCTGTCTTCACAGCACCTTTACTGACCTCAGATATACTTGACTGAACGTTAGTAACTCTGTTAGGTTACTTTTTTCTTTTCCTTCTTCTCCTTTTTCCTCTGGGGCAACTATTAACCAGAACATAAAAGCATTAGGTACATTTGAAAGCATTTTCAAAGGTGTTAAACCCATTTCAGCTGAGGAATGATATTTGACTTGTGTCTTAAATCTCTTTGACTACATCACTACCTTTATTTTAAAGAATTTCAGATATGAGACATATATATTTTTTTATTATTGTGCTGTGGCATATTCTGCTAGGGAATTATTTTCTGCAAAGGGACACCACCGTTGCCAAGCACGTCAGAAAACCTTTAAGAGTGGTGGGGTTTCTTTTCAGATCCTGAACAGAATTGTGTGATCAGCTAGAACCACATCAAACTCCTGCTGTAGAATCATGGAATTGTCAGGGTTGGAAGGGACCTTAAAGATCACCTAGTTCCTTAAAGATCATCTCATAAGCACTCTTACACTCCTAGCATGGTGTGTTGGTGCTGTTATAAATTTGAAGTGGTCAGCTGCTTATTCACACCATGAAAGCCATCAAACCATGGGCAGTGCTGGGGCTTGCTTGAAGATAAAAGATATTCTTTCTAAAGAAGAATAGCTAAATTGCTGAGCTACTTTGGAAGTGATGAGTTAGTTTTATCTGGCATGCAAAAGCCTCAGCTGATGAGTAAAATTAAATACCTGAGGTACGTGGTAGTTTCTTTACATGAAATCATTGTCAGTTCATCATGACATAATCAGCTTATTCTATCTCTGATGTTCACAGTTTGGTTACCCCTTATTGCTATCAACAATATTCACCAAGGCAATTAATTTATTATTTTTTTTAATCTAGGAAGTGTGGCAATAAATTTGGTGACATTTAGAAACCATTCCCTTCTCACATCTGTTTTGATTTCCAATTGGGATAAAAGCACACTTTGCTCTTTATTGGACAGCAAAGTGTAGTGTCATTGCAATGTTTTATCTGGAGCATCTTTCATTCCCTTTCATCCACTGAAATGTCTCGTTGCTTGTTTAAACACTCAGGAGTGATGGCTTCATTGAACACTCTCATTCATCAGCAGCTCATTTCACGCCTACCATTGCCTGGTGTTGAGAATCTGTTGCCAAAACCTGTCAGACACAAAGAAATCCTTCTTGCCTCCCTGACAGATGGCTCTCCCAAACAAAGATCTTTCTGCCTATAAAACATTGTCTCATCTATTTATTTATTTATTGCAACAGGCTTAGATAGCCACAGTGCCATCAATACACTGTTGTTCCACCAGGCTGGGCCAGCAGGTGAGAGCACAGATTTGTGCCACTGCTTTTCAAGGCTGGGTGAGAAGCTAAAAGCCCAGTCCTGTTTAATAACCTTTCAATCTTTTTGACCACTTTCAGGTACGTAAGGCATAGGAAGAATGTTTTCAAAGACATTAAGATCCTTGGCATCTTCTGGAAGGGGAAAAAAAAACCCCACATTCACTGAAAGAATATCAGTTAAAGCTTAAATCTTAATGGACATCCTCACATTTGCATAGGTGGAGGGGAGGGATGGTTGAGCTTTCATTTGAACTCACTTTTTATCAGAGAGGACTGTTTTGTTCTGCAAATATTCCTGTAAAACAAGCAACTCTTGACCTTCTCCACAACCCCTTTATCATTTGGAGTTTTAGGGAGAAAACTACAAAGCACATTTTCCCTTCTTACGGCGTAGGCAAACCCTTACAGGGCAATACCATGCTGAAACAGAGCTGTCAGCTCCTTTACTCTTGTAATGCACTCAGCTAGGTTAGCAGAGCTTACTGCAGCCAGATTTCCCTGGAAAATGAGTTAGCATTCTGCAGTATTGTAGACTGAAGCCATCAGATCATGCAAATTCAGTAATCGTGTTATGCGAAGCATCTTGTTTGCCTGGGTAGCCAGAGGAAGTGAATGTATAAATTAAACCTTTCTTCACATCCAAACATTGTTTTTAAATAACGCCGAGCAGCGTGGAACCTAAACCCAGCCTAAATAATGAGCCATGAAACGAATGAAGGAGGTTTCCTGTACTTTAGATAAGTTCCAGTGTGTGTGTGCTGTTATGCTTCTATCTTTCCTTAGTGCTTATGTATTTTTCCTTTATCACTACTCTTCTGAAATTCTACCTTGATAAACTAGTTGCTTCCAGCCATCCAGAATAAGAATGAAGCCATTCTCTTGATGAATATTCTTTTTTTTTCCTAGAACAACTTGCATGTTATCCATTTTCCTGATGTCCTACTGAAAGAATAGATATATAAAACTCTATAGGACTTACTGTAGTAGATTGTGTTAGCTAAAATTCCCAATCTGATGGTGACTTCTTCAGCTCTGTGGAGGAGGAGGCTGGATGAGCTGAGGTACTTCACTTAGCTCTAGAAGTTCTTGGTCTCTTTCTGAACTGGATGCTCCAGTGAAACAAGTAGGAAGTAGACTTCTTAGAATCTGGTGGATCTCTGGCACCCTTGTGTTCGGGCATGGCCACAATCAAGGGTTCAGTTCTTGACAAAAGAGGATTGTTAAGCAGTATTTTAAATCATGACAGGATTTCTCCCTCCAAACAGTTGATATGCGTGGGACTCAATTCTGTTCAGGTTTATTTTGATCAAGTTTTCAGGAAAGTATTCAAAAAAATATCTTTTGTATTGTTGAGATGCACCAAATCTAAACTTCAGGTTCCTTAAGAGACCAGTCCCTCATATGCTTTATTGAAAGGGAAGTGTAGTTTAATTATTGTCAGAGTAAATAAAAATAGAAGAGCTATAAAATTCTAGTTAGTACCCCTCTGGAGTACTGTACATGATATAGGAATGACACTAGAAAGGACACAGAAAAAACAAGAAAAGAGAAAAAATTAAGCAGGTAAGACATGGGAAGAGTGAAGAAGCAAAATTTAGATATTCTTTAGCAGAGAGATGTCAAGGGACTCAAGAATCATAAAGTTCCTTCAAAGTAGCAACCGTAAATGAAGTCACTATCTACAGTTCATCAAGCAGAAGCCAGTGGAATTAGGGAAGGGATTTCTAAGCAGACAAGAACGAGCAAAATCCTATTGCTGCATAAAGGAATTAATCAAAATTGGAGTTATCCAGAATCAGTGGAATGCTGGGGGAAAGATTAATTCAGGTAATTGATATTTAAATGTTATTTATCTACAACCCAATAAAAGCTCAGACTTCCCTAGAACAATTATTTTATATTAAATACTAATTCATTATTAACATGGTGCAAATGAAAACTAACAGCCATGGCATTGGTGTGTAGGCTTTTATTTCCCAGTCTTGGCAGATGGAGATTTAATAAGTTGTTGTTAACTAATGTAGATAAGTGTCTTATTGAATAAAAAGGAAATTGATATTTGAGGACTATCACGTAGTAATTTGCTTTCATTAATTCCAGTAGGGTTCCTCTAAGCCCATCTCTGTTTTTTTCCCCCTCCCTTCTTCCCATCTTTATGCCCGAGGGAAGTCATAGCAATGAAGTGAGAGTAGGAAAGTCATAAAAATCATTTCATTCTTTGTCAGATAGTAAAACCTTTTCTCCTTCCTAAACTCCACAGAATGTGCCTGTGATTAGACAACAAATCCAATAAAACAAAGCATATTGATTGCCAAAGGGAGGAATCTTTATTTTATTTTTTTTATTTTCAGAACTAATGGTGCTAAGCACCGTAGGAGGCTGCTCAAAGTAGAGCTGCTCCTTCAGACAGCTGTCATCTGCAAGAGTGATCTGGGGGGCAGGGATAAGATAGCTATGGAAAAAAATAGGATTTTATTACTGCAGATAAATGCCTGCAGAGCAGTTCTGGAGGGATGCAACTGTTCCAGATGTTACTGTAAGTTAGGTATCTCTTACTACACATAGATGTTTGGTCAAGCTCTTTTTTTTTACAGCCTTTTGCACTGTATCATTTAAACCAAGCAGCTTGGTTTTGACTGCATTCTGATGCAAAAACCAGATAGAAAATACCTGTCATGCTTTATGAAATATTTAAAAATTCATTTGTACTTTTTGGCAGTAGAGTGTTCAAATTCTGCACCAAAGCAGTGTTTTGTAAGGGTTTAATAAGCATTAAAAAATGGTGTTCCAAAATGTGAACACTTTTCCTGTAAGGTAGGAATTATGAATCTAATAGCTGTGTACTGTTATATTAACACTATTATTGCAAAAGTTACAGCATTTCCACTGGATCAAAACAAACCACTGCAGTGTTAATCCACATTATTAAAAAAAAACAAGCAGAAATTTCTTGGTTTGACACTTACCCCTCAAAACCTAATCAGTTTGGACACGTTCTTGTGCCCAGTTTTCATCCCCACGTTACTGCAGTCTTTATGACAGGCCACTGTCTGTCTCCCCAGCAGGGTTTTAGCCAGTTTAGAGCTGCTTTCTATTTTAACTGAGGCCCAAAGGACACCCTTTCTAGATCACACAGGAGTTGGTGACTTGTGTTGCATTAAATGCTAGAGCTCCTGGCTTTGTAAAATATATTCTCATTGTGAGAGGAAATTCAGGGGTATTCCTCTTAGCCCAGCACCTGCTGTAAATACATGAAGTGTCTCAGCGTTCAGCATTGTTTGAAAGATGCTCTCTTAAAAATGTGACAAGGTTTGGGATGCCATAAACTTGCTTCTCTTATATTCAGGCACTGGAGTGGGCTGCCCGGGGAGGTGGTGGAGTCACCATCCCTGGAGGTGTTTAAGGAGAGATTGGATGTGGTGCTCAGTGCCATGGTCTGGCTGATGTCAGGGTGTTGGGTCACAGGCTGGGCTTGGTGACCCTGGAGGCTCTTCCAGACTCAGAAATTCTGTGATCTCTCTGTTCAGGTAATGGTTTGGCATTTTCCATAGCTATCTTATCCCTGCCACCCAGGTGACTCCTGCAGATGACAGCTGTCTGAAGAAGCAGCTTTCCTGTGAGCAGCCTCCTACGGTGCTTAGCACCATTAGTTCTGAACAAAATTTCACAAGCCTACAAGAAATGGGTCAAGGACCAGCATGAACATGGCCACGGGCTCATTTGCACAACATCTGGAAGCTGGTAAACACTATTGATAAATGGCACTAAGGAATAAGAAATGTGACTGGAAGTAACTGGAAGGGCAGCCTCACAGAATACATCTCCAGCACCTTGCCATGTAACAGTGAAGTGAAGGAAATGTCCCTTTCTGTTTCTCCCCTCAGAACTGTCCATGTGCACATTATTGCTT
>VWZY01006902.1:0-19110 GCA_013399075.1 Chloroceryle aenea
AAAAAAGGGTCGCACGATCCGTACCCCAGACACGCTCCCGCCTTTTGAGGGAGGAGGAAGGCAGGCGGTTTTTTCCTGATGAGGTGAAATCTAGCCACACCCACGGTAACGCAGAATCCAGCTTTCGGGAGAGATTTAGCGCGGAAAGGAGCGGAAGGAGGGGGCGACCTGGTTACAGAAAAGCAAACGATGACAAGCGCTTCGCTTGCCTAAGGTATTGTTCCTTAAGCTATCTCTTGCCACTTGTGCTTCCAATCTCCGTACTGCAATTAACATAAGGGGATGTGTCTGCTTCATAGATTGTGGTTTATTGACCTAGCATTTTACAAAAATCTCAAAACCCAGCTTCTCTTCCACGTAGTGTAAATGGAATTGCAGCAGCATATTTCCACATACCTTCAGTTTTACACACACAGTTAAAAAAACAACAACAAAAAAACAAAAACAAAGCACAAAACCCACCACAAAGCAATGCAGCAAAAGGGACTGAAATGAAATCCTTTGAAAAAAAGTCAGGAACAGCTAAACTGATTAGGTTTTTTTTAACCCAAATACCACATACAATGTTTGTCCTAATGGTTCAAGTTTAGAACAAAAATTCCAATCATGAACTTTTCTCCGTAAGTGAAACTGTAGATAATGTCTATGTAAAAGACTTGAAAAATAAATCATGGACTTTGAAATATTGCTATGTAATTTCTATTCCAGTGATTTTATTTCATTAAACAAACTTGCATAGTTAAATTACTTCGTTTTCATTCTCAGAATTACAAGTTTTCAGCACAATCAGGTCCTTCCCTTCCAAACCAGATCTTCAGAGTGAACTCATAGTCCTCCTGTGAAACAAAAGAAATAAGAAAGAGTGAAGGAAAAATCTGCAGTCTTCGATCTGAATAAGAATCCGGTGATCCACGGGTGAAATAACTGCCAATAAACTACTAGCCCTTAAAAGCAACTACAAAAGCATTTTTGTAAAAGCCTGACTAACCAACCGCTAAGCTCCCTGTAGCTGGCAAGAGTATATAATACGCAATTGTGCGTGCAATGCTGTGGAACTTCCCTGGCTCATCAGTTTGTTTCTTGTGGACTCTAATTAGGCAGTAATGACTTTGGCATAAAGCAATTTCTAGGAATTAGACACAGGCTAGTAGAAGTTGATAGCCCATGTAGTAGTCACATGTTAATAACACCATCTGACTGTGAGTTCCTGAAAAACATACTGAGATTTCATAACACTGAAGTGAAGATTTGGCTAAATAGGTCTAGATGTTTTTACTTCCATCCACACCATCCAGCCCACCTGCATTCTCAGCATTGCTACTTCTCACTGGTCCTCCAGAAAGACTACTGTATTTTGGATAAATACTGCATATCTTTATGAAATACACTGTAAGACATTTTGGCTCAGATGTTTACAGCTCCATATTACAACTGGAGATGAGTGCAAGACAAAATTTCAGAAAATGTGTTCAGAAACAGTCATACGAGTTTCGATTTGGATTTTTTTGGTTGGTGGTGGTTGGGGTTTTTGTTTGTTTAGTTTTGTTGTATTTTTTTGTTGGTTGGTTTGTTTTGTTGTGTTTTGGGGTTTTTTCTGTCAATTTGTTTGGATTTTGTGCAGTTTTGTTTGAAGAGCCCTCAAAACCTGTGAAGCTCCACAGTTCCTGTAGCTGATCCTTTGTCAAACCCAGTGTAAAACTTTGCCTCATTGTCAGGTCTACACAGACATCAATCAGACCACAGTGCTGAAAGGGTAGCTATTTACAATATAATAATAGCTGTAAGAAAATGGATGAGCTAGATTGTTCAGTTGCCTTAAGTGTTCATCCTGTAGGATACCTATATATGGTAGGGATGTTGCTGGTACCTACTGATGTAGCCAGGCTTGTCCAGTTGTGGCTTTCCTGGACCAGCTCACTCACTCACTTGTGCTCAGCTGCAGAGTGTTGCAAAAAAGTTATTTAAAAAACAGCCATCTAAGGAAGGTGAGATGACTTGCCATAGGACAGGGAGGTGAGTCCTTGTTTGACAGACATCTCTTGAAATGATTTAGAAGTTAGAAAGAAATGTTTGTCTTTGGAGCAGAAAATCAACTCAAAACTGAATATAGGATTCCCTTTTTAGCATAGCTGTCAGGAATCTTTAGGGGTATTCATCTAGGAAGCACTCAGAAGTCACAGCTCTACTTCAAGTGGCAAGGCAACTTCACCTGCAGCTTGTGATATATTTGGCTGCAATGTTTTGGCTTTTTTTACCTGTTAAGGCTCCTAAAAGCAAGTTTGATGACTACAATAATAGTGGTAAATTTCAGAAGTTTGTTACTACAATTCAGCACCAGCTGAGGAAGTCTGCAACTTAACTGATCCAGAAATAGAAAAGGTGGGAGGCAGGCAGATGTTTGTGTCTCAAAGTGTGAGCTGACTAAAATCTTTCTCCCTCCACTTCTTTGCTCTAGGAAGACAAAAGATTCTCAGGTGTCTGGTGAGTTTTATGCCTAGACCAGTACCGCTTCCTCAATTAGCAGACCAGTGGACCACCAAAGATGTTAAGGACCCATCCTTGCTCCTCCTCTCATAATGCCAGCACTGTACACCTCCCAGAGATCACACTCCTAGGTTTCAAATTTCATTACTGTATATGCAGCTCTCCTAAATGGAATGATTCAGTTTGAAATCAGATCTTCTCCACTGAAAATAAAATACTCTATTTTGGCTATAACAGAACTGAAAAGACAGTCTTTTACTTTGAAACAATAACATGCAGAAACATTATTATTAAACTTAAGTTTTAGTACTTTTACCTATTCTAGGAATGCATATTCAGGAATATTTTTGAACAACAACAGAATAACTATAATTAAAAAAATAATAATCACAGATTTGTTCTTTCACATCTCCATTCTCTAGAACAGACCTGTCAGTATTTAATGCAGTGTGAGGCCTACTACTTCTGAAAGAACTGATTTGGAGATTAATCTTGTTATTTGTAGTGTAGCATTTGTTCTTCTATGGGTAAAGCATCCTCACCTCATTTCTACTGCATCTCCTTTGGTACCACAAAGATTCTACACAGAAGACACAAAAATTATAAACAGTCTGTGTCTAGACTCCAGATCTGCAAATTTCAGAATAACTTCAAGATCTCACTTTAACTTGTTTTTCTCATAGCATCATTTCCTATTACTGTTGTTGCAAAATAAAAATTGGAAAAAAAAAAAAAAAAAAGATAATTGTTAGAACACGCAAGTCCAGACAGCAGGCAAGACTAACTGTGTGCAGCCCAGTTTACCTTGTCAGAAGATTTCTGGTCAACCCAGCCCACAGTGAGCTGGGGAGGAGACTATTTTGGTAGGAGAGTTTAAGTAATCTACCAATCTCTAGCTGATGCAAGAGGCAGTGGTTTTTCTCTTCCTCTCCTGCGTAAACAAAGGAAAGAGATGACAGAGAAAAAGCTCTTGCTGCTGTTTTTGACTACTGATTTGCACTGCCAAGTTGCTAGGCTTTCTTTGCCTGGTCTGATGTAACTTCAGAGAGGGAAAACCAGGAACAAAGTGTGGATGCTTGGGATCCACAGCACGGTTATGAAAGTCCAATTAAAATTAACTTAACAGGACAGTGGGTAGTGACAACTGCAAACTAAGGACAAGGACAGCCACCTTCCTTGTGCTGTATTTGCCCCCAGAGAAACCTGTTTCCATTTCAAACCAAGGCTATAGGAATAGAGGGGTCAATAAAAGGAAGACTAAAGGCAATGAATGGTTGAGTCTTAAGTATACCTAGGAATTCCATAAGGTCCCACAAGTACACCTAACTAAAAGTTACTTCTTGTTTCACAGAAGTGAAAAGAAAGGGAAATGCCTCTGTAACATGAATAACAAAGTGGAAATTCCACAAAAAATTCTTGAAGATTTCTTCCCTGCTACCACATCTGCTCTGATGCAACCACAATTCCCCATCAATTGGAATGGAACTTTCTCAGCAAAACCTGTAAGTAACCCCAGAATGAGAGTATTCTGAATGAAAAGCTAAGAAAAAAATAGTAGGGGCTTGGGGAAAGTGGCTGTTACCTATTTAAAGTTTTTTACTGATCCAAGACATTTTACAGTTTCCGTGCAATTATACCCAGTAGAAAGAAATGAGTGTAGAGACAGATGACAGGGAATATCATATATGGATATTTGTGATCCAGGACAGTTCTCTGCATCAGCATCAATGCAGATGCATCAGAATTTCCTGACAGGCAGAATGCTAGTTGCAAGAACAGGTATTTACTATTTCCAGCCATGCCTAGTTAACACATCCACATCTGGCTCATTTTTAGTCATGTGGATATTGCATCCATCATTTTCAGCTGAATAACAAAAGTACAACCTAGCACATTCACACAAATATAGCTGTTGCTTTCAGTAACGGTATACTGTTAAAAATAATTAATGACTTGATTATAAAAGTTCTAAGTACTTAGCTATGTTTTTGAAATACACTGCATGTTCAACTCCAGAGAAGTCAACGCATATATTGACAGAAGCAGAACTGCAACAGTAACACCAGATGCTAACTCCTACTATATCACTGAATTTCACATTACACAAATCTTAATTTAGTTGAAGAACTACATAGGTACTTAAACTGTGAAATAGTTGGTGAAAGTATTATATTTAATACTGTTACTCATCTGAAGAGGGAGGCACTTTTTTTTTGTTCCTTTTCAATCAGTTGGACTGTCAGGAAGGATGTTACTGTGGCAAGTCAGATGATGTGATCGAAAATAAACAGAAAAGTATTTATCTTTATTTTTAAATTTTTCATTGCTAGATATTTCCATATGCTTAGTCTCAAAAGAGAATGTCAGACAAATTATGCCTTACAAAATAATTAACTTGAACTTAGTATTACAGTTCAGATTTTTCCTGCTTAGCCAATAAAGCATTTATCTGCATTTCTGACTTTCATCTATGAACTACAAGACTGTCTAATGATGTTGTCTATGAATTTCCCTTTTTTTATTTGCAGCATACAAAGGNAGCTTTGGTACTAACTTCTGTTGTGGCCAGTGGAGTGAGACTGAGCAAAAGCGCTTGCTGACATGCCTTCTGTCAAGCAAGCTTTTGCCAGTATGAGAGGTGTTTCTTATGAACTGGGTCAGAAAGATGAATTATAGGGCATGCTATGCATTTCCTTTGACAAGGAGCGAAGCACAGCCCAGTGTGCTAATTGTTAGTAATTACAGCTAGCTGCATATATGCAGATCTGTGTCTAGAAAGGCAACACACTGTAATTGTATCAAGACGCTCTATGCCACTTTGGATCCCTAATATACAGGAACGTTCAGCTGATTTTCTTCTCTAGCATCTTTCTTTATTATAGTCCACTCTCGCCATTCAGCTTAAGAAAACAGAAGAGGTTTTGTATCCCCTGTGAAAAGCTTTTACCTCTTCAATCTCCAGTTGCGCCAGTTTTGGTTTATTATGACATTGAGTTTGCTTGCTTCACACAGCACCACATTACTGGTAATTGCCTCCCTATCCTTTTCCACAGACTATTTCTGGTGCCTTCCTACTTTCATCCATGCTTTTGGAGTCTTGATGTCACTTGACCCCAGTAGCTTGGACAATGCTGGCATGAAACCCATATTTATCAGCTCAGAAGAGGTAATTAGCTTCTATTTCCCATCAAACCCTGCATCACCTTTGATGTTAGCGTGTGTCATTAGAGAGGCATTCCTCACCAGCTGGAGATGCTGTTCAGGATCTTCCCAAGGTCAGTAAATAATGAACTGGACGGAGTATATTTCTGTGCTTGAGACTGCAGTTTATGTATGTGGCCTTCATTATACCCACAAGAAGAATGGAGAATATACAGCACTGAGAATATAACTGTAGTGGAATAATTTCTGTTTGAATCTCTGTTCTTCTGAGCTTCCTCCCTCAGGATTATCTATTCATTTTCACATCTGATTTTACCCCTGGTTATTTGTCAAATTATTTATGTCTGAAAACAGCTTTCCTCCCTATGAAATACTAGTGAAACAGTTAAAAGCTTTTAGGAAATCCCTATTTTGCATTTGGGAAAATCCTTTGGCAAGCTTGTAGAGCAAAAAAACCACAAGTTATTCTTTTACATCATTACATTAAAAAGACTGATATTAAAATATTAGAACTAATTAATAGAAATAACTGAAGGTCACAAAAAAACCTCCTCATGCTGGATGAAAAAATGGTAACTACTAGGTAGAATTCCTGATTAAGCTTCTTGCAAGAGTGTGGATGATGAGCCACCTAAAACTGGGAGTAGCCTACTCATTCACACTTCTTTCAGAGGCAACCATGAAATGTAAGCCCCCTTTGTTTGCATTATGTCCAGGTGGTTCAATTCACCGTGATACCAGTTTAATTGTGAATTAAATTTAATAGGAGATGAACACAAAATTGGAATTCTTACCTATTCTTTTTATTCTCTGAAAAATATGCCATAAAGTTTTGTAAAGGCACCTCAAAATTCCAAAACACTAATTCAGAGCAGGTTTTGTGAATCGCAGTAAACATGAGGGCTGTTTTCCGTGGCACACAATTACTGGCCCGTTCACATCATCTTCACTTCTGTTACATCAGCTGAATGAGCTAATGGTATACCCTATCTTCTATAGTGCCTTAGGAGTAATACTGAGAAGGAACTCCCAAGATTCCTATTATGTATACACAATCACATAGCTACCATTATACTAAACAGAAAAATGTTGAGTAGAAGCAATGAAAATAGTGACCACTACCATGTGTCAACTAATTTGAACTTCTTAGCTATTTCTTTTTCTCTTATTTTCTGATATTTTTACCCTGTTGTTTTTCTACCCTAACATCCCATTTTAAAAAGTTTTATTTAAGTATTCTTACATGACAGGTAATTTTTCTTCCGCTTAAACCTACAGTAATACACTTGTTCATTTTGTTTAGGCTTTTCTGAACCACTGTCATATCAACAGCTGTTTCCCATATATTGCTTTCCAGTGTCTAAATGTCTTCCTTGGGTGGATTCTTCTTGACAGCTTTATACACCTACAAAATTCTATACTTTTCCCTAAGGTGGTCATACAATACTGAAGTTCTTTATGATTTTTACATACTACTCTGTAACAAAACAACTGAGATTACCTAAGTTAAGGGTATTATACAGTTTGCTGGTGAGTCAAAAAGTCAAAGGATGGTTTTCAATAGAGTAATTTTCCCCTGTAATTTCAGGTTTATACCAAGATGTCAAATTATAGTTTCTTTTTTTAATCTGTTATGAAATAACTTGTCTCACAATTGAATGTTTATTAATATAATAATCTTTTTTTAAAATCTGCTAAAATTATTGTTTGTTTAATAACTGGGTAAGATTAGAGTTCTGATGTCTGTGTATATCAGTCTTGATTCCAGCTTGATAATATTTGCACATGGGCCAGAAAGCATTTCTTTTTGCTGATGATTATTCCTTATAAATATTAGTAACAGGTCCAAAAAAATTATAAAATATTAACCATAAGTAGAATACTGTAGCCCTTTTCACAGGGTTTTTCAGAGAACACTATACTAAACTAATGAATGGTTCAAAATTTATTCCTTAGAATTCCTTTCTGCCACTATGACCTAGAGGATGAGGATATTTTTGATCTTAGTAGTCTGCCTTAACAGTCTACCTTAAAAAGATGAGATTATTCTGCCTGTTCAGTCTGTATCTCTGTAAAAGGAAAACACCTTAACAAAGAACGGTTTGTTGCTGACCTGCAGCTGGTTATGGTATTTAATCTGAAAGCCTATTTAAATCCTTAATGGTAACATTTATTCCCTCTCACTCAGAGGAGTATTTTGCAAACAGAATTAATTAACAAACAAGGCTAGCCAATTTTGCACTATAGTTTAGGATGACCGTCACCCAGAAGGGATGTTGGCACTAATAATAATCATTATCTCAAGATATCAGGAGGTCTTCTGACTCTGATGAGGTCTCTGCTGGAACTGAGGCTTTCATTCTGGGGTGATGCATGTGGAGCCCAGCAGAAGAGCAGCTGGTGGAAAAGTAGAAGGCGTTGCAGGGGGCATGGGTACTAACAGTGGAAATGGCCTACAAATAACCTCTGACTTAAATCAGCAGCATATGAAACCTTGATACTTTACCCAATTCATCCATAGTTCCATTAAAAAGATGACTGACCCCTCCTGTTTGTGAGGCTTTTTTTAATGTTTCAGAGCTGCCCTTTCTAGACTGCATGGACATACACTCTTGCAAATGATTCATAACTGTTCTGCTCTGAGCTCAGATCATTTGCTCTGTCTAGTTCTTTCTTTTGCTGCTTCTGTCTTGTCTCAATGCTGTTAAGTGGAACCATGTAACAGCAAAGTTATTACCACTGCTGTAGTTTCCTTTCTAGCCACATGGACTGTGTTTAAGAAATCAGTCAGGCATTTAGGAAGTGCTAATCCTTCTTTTGAAGAATACAAGGCTTGTTTCTTCGAAGGAATTTCCCACTCATAGGCCCAAAATGTAGTTCAGTTTTACCTACTAAATCCTTTTGCAGCCAGACAATGATTGAAGTAAAACCAGAGGTTTAATGTAATTTTCTTTCCTTACTGCCACTTTTTCTTCAGCTGCTTTGTGATGGCATTGTCATAATAGATACCATCATGTTTATACGTCTGCTCTTGGAAGAGCTAATAATTATCCCAGTGCTTAATAACAATGATAACAAAGAGAAATCCAGCTGTTCAAGAAGTAGTAAAAGAAGCTTAGTAGCATACAGGTTTAGAAATAAATTGCAGTTCAGTTTACATGGGTTTGGGAAAAGGGCACCAAGCAGGAAGCTTCCTCTAAGTGGCCAGATAAATTCATCCCATAAGTATCACATTTTTCACTGTCACTGTGGCTCTGCTCAGTTTATGTACCCTGCTCTTGTAACAGCAGGAAATCCACAACGTCACATATATAATGACAGTTGATTTCCCCTCCTGCTTTCACCCACACACAGACACACAAACAGGTAAAAAAGTAGCTACAGAAGAAATAAGAAAACTGACGAAACAGATAAATCAAGTAAATACCCAATTTACAATAAGCCTTCATTCTTAGTATGATCCTATTTTAAGTGAAAGTAAAAAGTCTGTCTGTAGGCATTATGTAACTAGATTTACTTTCTACCAGAATTATAGAATTGAAGATCCTTTACCTTATATAACACTTATTTTAGCTTATTTTAACTGCTACTTGAACGTCATTGTTAGGAGCTCCCTAAGCTTTGTCTATGCACTCTATACAAAGGAATATCAAGACGAGCTACACCTACTCTGTGTTGTGCTTAAGCCAATACTGCCCCCTTGAGGGGATTCTTTTATATACATATACATACCAGTAGGCGGCTGAGGATAACTCTTCAAATACAGAGTAAGCTAAACACAGTATTTTTATCTACAAATAAGGCCCCAGAAAGTTGCACACATTTATGATATTTCTACAGATTTTTCTATTGGGTTAACATGGATGCAAACAAGACTTGTTGCTTGCAAAATTCTCTGTCATTTTGGCTCTACCTAAAAATGTTTAACTAAATTGTTGTATCCAGCTACAGGACAAATTCTGCAGTTCTGCATTGAGAATAATACTTGCAAGACCATTAAAGTAGACAATGTTCTCCGACTGAACTCTAATCCCAACATTTGAGAAAATTACATCACAGAGCCTTTATGCTTTCTACTTTGGCCTGCTACTGCCAGTGAGCCACTCATTTACTCAGGATACAGCTGTCTGCAGAGGTCAAGAGAGCCTGCAGTTCAAAGTCCCACCCAAACTGGAAACCAATAAACCAGTGAAAATATCAGCAGCATAGCCATAGTAACTCTAGGTTCATCTGCTGCATGTTTATTGAGAGCCTCTGGTGGGTTTATGCAGCCTTTACTATTACAGCTAAATTTCTACTAGTATCTGAACAGATGCTTTCAAGCCTCTCCCAGTACATCTACACAACCTATTATCACATTGTCAAATAACTATGTAGAGATACCATTAGAGGAATACAAGAAACAATCATTGAGAAAAATGATCCCTCACCCCTGCTTTGAACATTTGTCATGCTATGGAATGAGACCTAAAGATGATAGGAAAAGAAGCTTTTAAACACTTTTCAAAACTAAAAAGCACCCTAAAATGTCAGCCTCCCAAAAGGAGTATTCTCTCTAAAACAGGAAGAAAAAAAGAAAAAAAGAAAAAAAGTCTGACAAATCTTGAACAGAAATAACAATGCTGGTCTGTAGTAAAAACCAGCATAAAAATGTTTTGCTTCAAAAGATAGGGGGAGGGAATATCAGAAAACTGGGCAGGTAAAAGGATTTCAGAAATAAACAGGTAAGATGTATTATGATAGACTAGATTATTAGAAGAAAAGGAGAAAGCTCACTAAAACAAAAGGTTTTCTGACATTGAAAAAATACATGAGGAACAGCATGAGAGAAATTCTGAAAGCACAGTGTATACTTTAGTAAGAGAACTGCTGATTTTAAAATCAAGAGTTGCTGCTGTTACCGGGTGTGCCCACACAGGGGAATGGAACAAATTAATTGTACTGAGCTCAGTTACTACTTACTGAAAAGATCTGCATCCATATGATGGAAATCTTGGTTTGCAGCAACTGGCAAGATATTACACATATGCTTCTGTTAGAAGGTAGTTATTTGATGGCATAGTAAATGGGTATTAACTTTTGTATCGATGCTTTGGAGCTCTACATTATATTGCAGTCCTCTATGTGCTTTACTACACTGCTTGCCTTCTCACAAAACTGTGTAGTTTGCTTATGCAATGTAGTGTCACAGTCAGCGCTCCACCATCCTCTGTGCTTATAGGACTCACACTGGATTCAAAGAGTCTTACCAAGGGACTGGCAGAGCCCTGAAGGAGAAGCAGCATGCTGAAGTAGACACCATGATACCAAATCTCTCAGCCCTTTTATCTGCCAGCTATCAATTCCTATCCACACCCAAAGATGCAGTCCTGCAATTGAGACCTTGGCTTGGTGGCATTTATCTTGTGACTCATTGCACCTGCCATTGTTCTGTGCCATTGGTATTACAGTTCATGATACAGACTCACCTTAAAAATAAATAAGAAGAAAATCATATCAGATACTATATTGTGAGTTTTTCCTCCTCTCATCAGGCACACAAAAATGGTGACTACAAAGGATTCTGTTCAGAATCAGTCTTGCCCTATGTATCTCCAGTCCTTCTAATGAACAAAAACATCATTCAGCCTGTCACAAACTATAACCTTATATTTTTCATCTCCCTGTCCTGACTTCTTAGTGTGAAGTCTACTCATTCATGTATTCAGTGGTGAATGCATTGATGAAAACATCCCTACAGTCTTCAGGATTAAATAGTACCTTTTGCTCAATGAGTTACTCAGCTACCAGACCATCCTTTTGTTGGTTTGGCTTCAGTCTGTTGCTCTGGCAGTACTTCTCTTCCCTATTCATTATGTCCTTTCACATCCTATATTTACAAATGAAAATTCTACCACAGAAAGTGCTCACTGGGTATGTAGCAAGCAGCTAAATGTTTTGCTAAGGCCAGTTTGAATCACTCCATCATATTATACATTATACAGCACAGAACACCACGTGAGGCCTTTTGGAGGCATTTCCCAAGTAAGAAGTATTGCATTTCATCTGTGCAAAAGCTTTCAAGACATTTTTCTCTCATAAAATTATTCTGGCACAAAAATGCATACAAACAGCAGGGAGCCAATAATATTAATACCAAACATATTAATACCAAGCATGCTAAACTGTATTTATTTCACTGAAAACCATGTGTATTTCTGCAGGGAATGTAAAATTGAATTTTAAGTACAGGAAGTGCTCTATTACTGCTCTGGCACTACAATGCAGAGTTGCTTTGTTGTTTGTTCTAAAATAGTAAGCTAAGCCTGTACAGCCAAGTAAAGCGTCAGGAAGGAGTCTTCAGATCTGTAGCACCAGAATATATCTTCCTGGTCTCTTGTCAGCTCTCCCAATGAAGTACTTTTCTACTTTATCACACTGAACACATTACCCGTAGTAAAGACTCCCATCAGAGTCTTAAATGCAATTGCTAACCTCCCCCCAACCCTTTTCTGCCATCCAACTCTCCTTATGGCCTAAAGTCCTGCCAGGATTTCTGCAAGAGTGCAAAAGTATGGATTAGATTCACCCTGGGAGCCTCAAAGCTCTGCTTGCCAGCCCATGATGGTAATACGCAAAACAGAGAACACCATAAAACCTTGCAGAGGCTTGTGTGCTACAGCCAACCATAGCACATGTCTTTAGAACAGACACTGAGTTCTGAGGAACCTAATAGTGGGATAATCCTGCACCAAGGAACTGACTAAGACATCAGAAGTGCCACCCCCCAATCCCAAAAAACCCCAAAACCCAAAAAGAAGAAAAAAAGAAACACAAACCCAAACAATAAACCCTCCTCAAGCCAACAACAAAGAGAGAAAGAATTACAAACCTGGTCTTACAAGACCCCTGAAGCCTCTTTATATTGGGAATATCAGTTTATCTCAAATATTGTCCAATCAGCCTTTCTACCTACAGGCTACTGAAAACAAAAGCTAGCTGCTGGCCTCTGATGCCTTCAGCTGAAAAGCAGGGTGGCTTTCAGTCTCCCACCCCTTGAGAAAATAGAATTAGGACTAGAAAGAAAGGGCCACAGCAAAAAGCTTTATGCACCAAGAATCACATGGTATGCCTTCCATTGTTAACACTACTTTGAAATCCCTAATTTTTGCACCACTCATTTGATTTTGTTTTTTACAAAAATCTAAATAGCCTGCTTGTTCACACTTTTGTAAAGGGTGTTTAGGAGTTTTATATTCTTGCCGTACCTACGAAGATTTATAATGTTAATAAAGCCCAAGTAAGACATACAGTGGGTAAAATAGGTCCCATACAATGACAGCATAACTCACAGTTCTGAGTTCTGCTCCGAGCTAGTCCATCACGCTGTCACAAAATAACCCACAAAGGTACACACAGCATCACTTGATAATGAACATTCTATAAAAGCATAGTTTCCAAACTGTTTGTGGTTTGTTTTGGTTTGGTTTTGAAATCAAAACATTAAAGCACAAGTAAAAACCCATATCCTGAATATATAGTCCACAAATTTAAACTACTTAAAAAATAACTCATGGTGCTTTCATAAAAATCAACTATGAAAAGTTACACAAAGCTTAATGAAAACCACATACACACTGGAATTTTATACTTGGTCTACCAAGTAGGAGTGCAAGCAGCCCTGCTTATGCTACTACCATTTAGTCTGTTTATATGGAGTTGTGAAAGGCTCCACTCTTCAACTCCCAACTCTGCTTTCTGGTGCCTTCCTGTTCTCACACATATTGGTGTGGCAGCTCTACCCAGGTATTCAAGAAAATGCTTCTCAGTAGCTCCTAGCCAAGCAGAGCACAGCCACATCCCTCCATTCCAAGGGGATCATCTGGTATAAGTCTGACTAGGTGGCACCTTAGCAGACAATAAAATGAAAATGTCAGAGTGAAGTAGCAAGACCATTATTCTTCACAAGTCTGCCTGTGTTGGCAGAACTTTTCCAGTGATGCTAGAATCAAATAGTTCCTCTCACCTGCCCTTGCCGTGGGTAATTTTGGCTCACAAGTAAATCTTGACAGAGCAGAGTAAGTGTAGCTTTTTCCTACTTAAAATTGAGAGGTTTAACAGTAAAAGTGGGAATAAAAATAGAAATAGGAACACTGGTTCCATCTACTGCCTTAAGCAAATAGAAAGTCCCTTGAAAATGTTAATGAACAGTGTGCATCATACCTGCAAGCTTTTTGGAGGCAACAGTGATGAGAGTTAATCTGGTGGAGTGATGAGTTCATAATTTATCAGATCAGATCTCCAGAAGAGTCACCCTGACACCATTGTGTCATTCTGAACATGTGGCTTCATCATAATGGTGAGCTGCCACAGCTAGGGCATTAATTGTTAGTATGCAATCTCTTCTACACCTGGAAGACAGATAACACACATTGGCAAATGGAATGAAGTTGTGCTCTCTAGCATATGTAATTTGCTAATCTAATTTGCGTATTTTTTCCAATGTCTGATTTGCTACAAGTTCTGTACAGCTGAAAACTATGAAACAGGATAGACTATGTTCTATACAAAACATTTCCATCTGTATCTCCACTGAAATACTTCTTTCTTGTATATCCAATTGATTTTTCTGTTACAGAAGTATAAAGCACAATTTCTGTGAAGCACTCTAATGCATTGTCTTGTTTGTTTTTCCTGCCTTTTATAATCAACAATACAGTGCAATTAGCCAGAGTTCTTGGGGGCAACTGAGGCATGTGGATAATAAAAATCAGAAATGTGAACTCTACTTAGGTTCTTCCAAAGAGCCCCCAGAACCATCACTTTTGTTTGTGCAGTACTAAATGCCTTCTTAAAAGCCAAGCCCTGGGGTTAGACTAAATGGCTCAAAACAAACTCAAGTCCCTAACCATTGCCTGTAAGATTCTTCCTTGTACTATGCAGACTATGAAACTCCAAGGCTGGGTATCCTTCAGATCTATTCTAGTTCCACTCTCCATATATCCTCAGGTAACACTTTAGTAATCCTAATGTTGAGTAGCCTTTTTTAAGGGAAGTTCTAAAAATACAGTGCATAGCTCCTAAAGTGTTAAAAACATAAGAGAATGTAAAACTAGCTGGTTTGTAATAGAAGTCTTTCTGCGTAGCTTGCATGCCACTTGGCTCCAGAGGTTAGAGATTCTGAAGATGGATCTGGGGCTTGTTTTGAAAATTTCACAGCCTCAAAACCAGCCAAGATCTTTCTCAAAAATTTATATAGAACTTCTAAGGCTACAAATGTTTTTTTAACTATTATTATCAGGGACTTGTGGCAGTCATGTTCTCTGACCTTTTCCTACTCTTATTCTGCAGTAAGAAAAATGCCCGAGCACCTGGCAATTTATTCCTGCATTCTTTAGATTAGAACAGAAGACAACATGAAAGTTAAATCAACTTAAACCAATTTCTCTTCTCTTAAGTCAATTACAAGCATAAATTTTCAAGTTAGGCAAAAATCAATACACAGAGTCATGCTTTTGTCAACTCTGAAGAAGTTTAAATACTACTGTGTTGTCAGTAAGATTAACAGTGCCGACTGTGACCAAAGCTAAGACTGATACAGTTACTAATTTAGTACAATAAAATAAAATCAGTAGACAGTGATGAGAATATTGTGTATGCAGTTCAAGAATTGTAGTTAAAAGTAATTTTCAGCTGGTCCTTTTGAACCAGCTCACATATGGTTCAAGGACCAGCCATTGTTCTGGACTTTTTTTAGAAAAGGTGATGGGTATTTGGTGCTCAACAAGTCTTCTGGCAGACTAAACTAAATCAACATGCAGTAAGCAAGCAGTGGAGATTCACTTCAAAACTACAATGCTCCAAACCCAAATACTTATGCAGACTAGAATGTGTAAAAGGCATTTTCATGTGCATCATCCAAAACTGACAGACAAAACTATAGAGAAGTGTGCATTTTGTCCATCTGAGGAAAAAATCTAAAGAATTCTGGCAGTCTGTCACTCAGCTTGTAGCCTCTAAAATATACTCTCTGTTCTAATCTATGCTAGTTGCAGAGCAGATTTCTTCATGAAATACATGAACGATGGTCATTTTCAACACTGACTAAAGCCTGAAAGTCCTTGTACAGTGTATTTAGCTTGTAAATGTAAAGGCTTTCTGAGTATTTCATAGGAGTAATGATCTATTAGTTAGGTACTGTGTTTGTGAAAGTCATGATACTAATGAGCAACAACTGCAGTAGGCTTGTTTATATTTTTACTTTAATGCACCTGAAATCCAGATATAAAGAGCAGCAATAACATATAGATACAGAGCCAGGAAACAAAGGCAATAACCACACAAGGTGGGACACAGGCCTTACCAACCAGTGTACAGTCCTGAAGCAGTCAAGCAGGGCAAAATTGGTGATGGCAATGGGTGCTGTCATCCCCCAAAAAAGCCTCAGACAATGCAAGATAACAAGCAGAACCAGAAAGCAGCACAGCAAAAGACTGTCACAAACACAAACCCACCTACAACAGACCTCAAGCTTTACGGGCCAGTACCTGAGCAAGCTCAAATGGGTCTCCTGGGCCATTGAGCTGGGGGAGTGGGCTCACGTGAGGGTGCAGAGTGATTAAGGTTCACCCAGGGCCCTAGAAGTAAGGACAAATAATCTGAAATAAATTTTATCTACTGTGAAATATATTTAATTTCCTGGTTCTGCTCATTATCCTGCTTTGTCTGAATTGTCAAACAACTTCTAAATACAAAATTAGAATGTATGCCATGTATTTCTATGATGCTAGGTAAATAAAAGATATTAACACATCCTGAGAAAGTACTATATCTAAGAACATCTAAGGTGAGGAAATGGCAGGGAACAAATGGCAGGGAAACGCTTCCAAGTGTAGTCTAAATAACACTGCAATTGTCAAATGAAGAATATGGTTTCTGACTCCAAACAGAAATTGTAGTCTGAAAAATATGTTAGAATATGTTTTAATGTTATCTTCAGACTACTTCAGTTAGGGTTATATATATGTTTGCAATATGCTAAACTACACCATTCACTAATGTCAAAATTAATCAACAGAATTTGGCAAAGTAAATTGATGAGTTATATTGAACCATTGTAGTGTACTATATCCAGAGACCTTTGAGCTGTGTGCTGACCTTCAGATAAGATTTCCTCCCCAAACTGAGTCAAATAATCAACTCTGATGGAGAAATGATGCCATGAATAAGTCTTATCAAGAAAACATACAGTTGCTGCATGAACTCATGATCCTTACTTTTTTATTAAACCCAGAAAATAGTTTGAATTCTCTGGGACAGTATCATCCCACTTCTTTTAGATTCAGACCTGTGATTTGTCAGGGCCTGAATTCCCAGAGACAGTTAACTCTTGCTGTCTCTCTTCTAGTGCTGACAGTTTCTTCTAATCGGAGAAAAGCAGATTCTCTGTCTCAGTCAAATTCTTGCTGAAGGAAACACCATATTCCAAGAAAAAGCATTTTAAACTTAAAATGTTTTTAAAATATCACAGATAGTATTTGTGTGCTCAGGATTTATGTTCAAATTTAAAAGGAAAATGGCAAAACTCCATTCAGAGCTCTCTCCAGAGCCCCTGACTATAACCCATTATACAATAATCAATCCTAATCTAATTATACTGATTACATAAAATTGCTGGTGAGACTGAAATACAGTATTATCTCACAGAGAAGTTCTGCGCTATTTACACCGCTGTTTCACAGCAGCTGTAAGCATGAAGTGAAATACTACTGATAAATATCAGAAATTCCTTTAAGAACACTAGATACCTTGCTGCATGCTACAAGCTTTACTTCTTGTGATAGTGTGGACACAGAAAATGCTTCATCTGCTTGTATAATATCCAGGCTCAGACGAGGCCATGAGGCTTTTTTTTACTGGCAACAGCTACAATACTTTGTGGCATCAGCAACGATGTGCTGACAGCCTCCCTGGTTACGGCAGGACAGCGGAAGACTGGTGAGGAAATGGCAGGGAACAAATGGCAGGGAAACACTTCCAAGTGAAGTCTAATTAAGAGTCATGTCTTAGTTTGTAATTAAGAGTGAAAAGCCACAAGGGAACATTTCCCAGTTTTGGAAATGCCTGTGATCTGTTACTGGCTGAATGATGAGACCAAGTGTAACCCTTGCAAGAATGAGGTGCTGCTTATAAGAAGAACACTTCCAAACACTTAGAATTCTTACAACAGCAGTCAGCTTCAATTAGATGTATTTCTGGAATTCAGATCTAAACTTGGCCATGATTACACACATTTGAAAACTTTTCTACTGGAATGTGGCAAGGATATAAAGCAGCAAAAGCATTAATTTTGGAAATGTTGCCTGATTTATAAAACAGTGAGGTGCCACAACTGCATGGTGAACTACTCTTTGTTCCATTTTTTGCCTCTGGCTGTAATTTCACATTAGCCAGCCTCCACCCCATTCTCCCTCCCCTCTCATGGCTGCCAGCATCAGACAGAAAAGCTTGTTGACAATTCAGAGACACATTTCTTAAATTTCCATTGAAACAACTAGAAGATACGAATTTGTTTCAGACACGTACCTTCAATTTAGATTAAACTTCAGCCAAGTTTTCTCTGCTTTAGGATGGAGTTTCTTACAAGGTTCTCATGGGAAATCCTGTCTCAATGGCAACAACATATTCCAAAGCTGTAGGAAAATGGTTTTCCTGAGTTAATCCAGGAACTTTGAACACCACATCTCAAGACCTTTCTGTAACCTAATTGTGAGCCTATCAACTATATCTGGCTGTTTCCTGCTGGACCTCTCTTATGTTGTATAACCAAATACCAGTTGAAAGTGAGGAACAGACCCTGGTAACCTATCGTCAAAAGATTGCTGCTTTAAAGGTCCATCAGTTCTTCTGAAAGTATGACATAAATAGTTTTATGATGGCAGTCTAAAGCAATCTTTCTGTTCTAATTCTTAAATCTTCCAGCAGTGGTGCCTGTCAGAAATTTGTACATTTATGTGTACGTCATCTTTTGTCACTTGTATGATTTCCCAAAACAGCAGTGTGGCCACATTTCCCTCACAATATTGTCTGTAGGGAGGAAGGGGGAATGGAGAGAGGAGAGTTAGCCAGAAAAATTGCTTATTTTGAGCTATCATTCTCTGACTTGCTCTTTATCTGTATAGTCTTCAATTAAATAATTTCATGTATTCAGGCGGTAAAGAATGCAGTAACTGTATTAACAGCATTCATTAGTTATTCCAGAGAATTTCCATTTTTATCACACACAGGGAACAGGTGGGAGAATCAGTAACATGTTCATGTTCTGCAGTGGCAAATGAATTGCAGCATTTTCCTCGGGGTTCCTGACCATCTCATACCCTTATTGGAACAATTTCATACTCCAGTCAAGGGCTTCCTGTGCTACCTTTCCTGGTTCAATGAAACTGTCCACTTCAAAATGAAGGAAACAGGACTTTTTTTTTTTTT
>VWZY01006902.1:25090-65084 GCA_013399075.1 Chloroceryle aenea
ACCCAAGCAAGTTCTTCCGTTTGCTGCACGTAATACCCTGATGCAGCTAGAAAGCAGTTGTAGGTCTTTAATGCATTTCCACAGTTAGACGTTTTTCTCTAGGAAACTCGATAGAAACAGTGAAAATCATTGTCTGGTCCGTGGGACAGTGGTCTCACTTCCAATTTTTGTAAACGTTGGCACTTAAGAAATGAATCATAGAATCATAGAACGTTAGGGGTTGGAAGGGACCTAGAAAGATCATCTAGTCCAACCCCCGTGCCAAAGCAGGATCACCTAGAATGAGAAAATGTTAAGTGGGTACCTCTCAAAAACTGACAGGCAGCACTATGAAGTTAGTGGGTATTGGTTACGTGTTGGAGGTGGTGCTGTGCATGAGTTTAGCTTGGACATAATTCTAGTTAAACTTCCTTTCCTTCCTTGAGGAGGAACTGAGGGAATCATGGAGTGATTTGGGGAACAGCGTGGCTAAACTGGAAGCATTGGCAGTGGAGGGGGGACGGGGATGGACTGGTACCTCTGTGCCCGAGGATACCTACACAGGTGTACATGTATGTTGTGAGGAAAGGAGGAAATAGGCTTTTTGCAGTAGAGATTTGGCTGTGTTAATTGCGCTGCTTGCAGAACACATTTTCTGCTGCCAAAGAACACTTGGATCCTTACAATGGCAAAATGATTACAATTGGGACATCTAAAAGCACTACCAAAGTCCTTTAGAAGAAAGGAAGCTTTCTTATGCGATTATGGGAGGAGAAAAAAAAAGAATGTTTGAGAACATGATGTCCCGTGATCTTACCCAGCCTGCAGACATTCACACATGGGGAAATACTACAGAATGTTGCTGTAAACCAAATTAGCATAGCTTTCTGTGGCTGCTATGAATAAAATCTGTTCCTTTAGTATCACCTGACAAGATGAAGTATTCATTGATAATTTTAACTTTTAAAGTACTGGGTTTGAAACTAAGGCTTCCACCTTTTGTATCTTGGGACTTTACTAACATAAAACTCAAAAGTAGAACGGTTCTTCCTATTAAAGTGTTCCAACTGCTTGTATTTACTCTCTTGTCCCCACTGTCCTGTTGTGGGCTCTGGAACAGCTTCTCTGATGGTTGACCACCCTGTCTCTTGCTGTGCATTCATTCTTGTAGAGTCCACTAAGAATTTTAATTTCATAATCAGTGAAGCAGATGCACCTCTGATTCAGATCACAGCTTCTAACCAACTTGCTTCTCAGTTATCCTGATTTGTTTCTACTGTTCCCAGGCTTTGCAAGAGGCAAGGTCGTCATCAGCATTCCTAGTATAGTGGGAAAGAAGAAAGGTAAAGCTGCTGAACTCTATATAGACAGGAAGCAATGGAGAAATCTAGACTGGAAGTTTTCTCGTGGGAAGTCTGCCTAAACTTGCAGTCAGTCATGTGTTTTGATTATGATGCAAATGGTCTAGGTTAGGAATTGAGGGAATTGATTATCTCTTTCTGGAGCAATGATCTCTCTTTAGAAGGTTGAGTGGAATTTACTGGCAGTAAGAAGATTTATGGAACCTCAGTAAATTTCCATGTAGTGCGAGTCAGGCTTATATAATGATTGCTTCCTGCCAGTTTGCTTCTGCTTAAGAAATTTGAGGAACAAAGCAGAGAAATCGCTTGCAGTAAGTGATATTTCAGGGTATTTTTTTGTGCTAGAGTGCTGTTGGACAACTCTCAGAGCTACTGAGAAATAAAGAAAAGGCTAAAGTTGTATTCCTGCAGTGCTAGGGTTGCTAAGAAGCACAGTTAAAGCAATGCGAAGTTTTAGCTGCAGATAACTGTGCTATTTGCTTTGCCTTTCTATAAATGTACTGTGCTAATTCCACTGCTGGGTTTTTTACTGAGATATTTTGTCAGGACAGAATTCTTTCTGTTCCTCAGATATATAGTCTTTGGTCCAAATGAGCAAATTACTGACACTTTGATTAACTCAAAGTAAGTTGTGATTCCTCAAAAATAGAATTTGAATTTTGGTAAAGGGTATGTAAGGATTTTATTTGGAACTGTGGTTACTTAAGCCAAGTCCTTGTACTTCAACTTACAAACAGTCCTCCTGGGCTTCTATCTGTTGGTAATTGTTTGCATTCCCTCTTTCCGGGTCTTGATTAATTTCTCATGGCTTCATTAATTTCCTTTCATGTGCCTGTGAACCAAAGTTAAATTCATGGGTATGTATTTAAGGCAGGAGGGCTTTTTCAGTTTTATTCAGATGTTCCAAGGTATTAACTGAAACATAGATAAGCTTGATAACAGTTCTGAAAACCAGAAGAAACAGACAAGGAACAGAAGGAATAAACAGGTACTGTTGCCTGTGACTTGCTTCCCTCCTGGCAGAGCTGCCTCACCAGTCAGCGATGACTTGGGGGGGAGAAAGAGAAGGGTTCCCTCAGGTTTGCTTACTGGCTTTTGTCTGTGAGGTCAAATGAATCAATAGCTCAGTCTAGCAGGGAGAATTCAAACTTGACTTAATGCTTGTCCCATTTGAGGGGTCCTAGCAAAGATTTTCAGTTTTAACAGGAAAGCACTGAATTTGTCTCTCAGGATACCTTGGTCCCCTGGCTTATCTTGATATAGTGGTTCTTCAGATCTTTGTTGCTGTCAGGCAACCAAAGACTCTACCAAAATCTTAAGGAAAATGATGACTACATGATTTAGGAGCCCTGACTCAAGAAAATTCAAGGTCTTCATTCAAAGTACTCCTTAATACCACTTAACTCAGATGAGATGCTGACTGCAGCTTGCTTTACTTGCCACTTAGCTTCATCCCATTTCTGCTGAGAGCCTGAGAACAGAGAGCAGTTTGTGCAGGCTTTCCGCTCTGCTTTCCGTGTTGTCCTGCGGCTGTGGAATGAGGAGGAGGACTTGGATGCATCCCCATGGCAGGGCAAGCCTAGCCGTTGGCACGTACACTGACTGAGGAGTGACATGGCTCTGTCACGCCTCCTTCAGGTGCCCGGGTTGGGATGGAACAGTAGGAGCTGAAACAGAGAAACAAAGACCAAGGTTGGGTTGACCTGTAAAGGGAGATCCCCCGGGGGAGGAGATGCAGAAGACAATAGAGGCAGTTGATTTGTCCACACCCTCTTGGTTTGGTAATAGGGTGGTAGTCATAGGGGCTCAGCCTTTTAGATTAAGATTTATAGTACTTTTTCTACCATTTGAATTTATTCCTAGATATTTGTAAAACTTTTTTTTTTTTTTTAAATCCCTTAAAAAAACTTGCCTTGTGCAAAAAAAACCCAAACAAAAAACCCAAATGTTTTTTCATATTCTTGTCATTTATAAAGTGAGCTTCCCTTACTTATGTAGAATGTGTGAACTGTTTGATTACATTTCTATCATTGTATTGCTGTAGGTTGTTAGGAAGTGATGCAAGTACTTTGGTTTAGGAAAAGCCATCTTTCATCATCACACCTTATCAAGGTTCAGAGTGACATTGCCTCGGGGCAGTCATAGCTGGGGAATAATGCTTTCTAAAAGTCACTCCCAAGTTTGTCTGAAAGTTATACTAATTCTGTGTGCATCGGTACCATTGTCCATCAGAAACATCATATATATGAAGAATAAATCGCACTCATTCGCCAATTTAAGCAGAATTCCCATTCTTCAAATGACTTAAAAGCATGAACATGGGAAGTGTCTTGTCCAACATGTAGTGGCTAATCTGGAAGGGGATTGAGGAAGTCTTATTTCTAAGCCTCTGCTCTCATTGCTGAGTTTTACATTGCCTCTATTTGTTGTTGAAAAATATGTACGTTAAAAAAAGCTAAATTCCAGTTTTCATTTTCTCTTATTTTCTGCTTTTTCCACCTGTTCTGCAGTAAAGACATCATTAGCTTGATATTTCTAGTCAAGAGTTCATAAGACAAATTTATATGAATATGCTTAATAGGTCCTAGAATATAAAGATGCCCATTTTGTCTAAATCAGGGTAGACATAATTAAAAAATAATTACCTGCAGCAGATTTACTCGTTGGGGTTATCTGTTTTTTATGCAGGCAGGGTCTTATTTTCCTGTGTCACCTTAGCCTCTTGCTACATGAATGGCATTAAAAATAAAAGTTTTCAGTCATTAATAAATCCTTCCGGTACATAGAGAAAGAGAAATTTTCTGCTTTATGTATGTCATCGGCATCTTAGAACAACTGTACACAAGTTCATTTGGTAGTTCTTACATTAAATCTTACTATTTAGTTCTGATGAATCTTCAACTTGCTTAGAAATCTGTTTCTATTATGAATATATTTCCCAGTATTAAACTATTAAATTTAATTACATTACCAAAAGCACATGCTTATTCTGAATGTGTGGCAAAATACATTATTATTATTGTCCATCATGGCCTTTATTTTCAGATTATTAAATATATTACCTTGTAAAGGTTAATCTTCCTCTTCAAGGCATAAGTTAATTTGTGATGTGATTATATATATATATATATTTGTGACACCTCCAAAATGTGGGTTTTATTTCCCCTTCTTCCCCCCGACCCCAGTTTTTGATGATGAAGAAGAAAGCAAGTTGTCTTACACAGAAATTTACCAGGAGTACCAAGCTCTGGTGAGCATTATTCACTGTTTGTGGTAGATTTCTAATAAATATAATTTAAAATGTTAAAGTAGTATTTAGATAAACTTCTATTTGTTATAATCTTTGTTATTTAATTTGTTGATTTTTTTTTTATTACGGTTTTCTAATATTGCTTGTTATAAATATTATTTAGAAATTCTCTGGGTTGTATTTATCATATGTATTTTTGTTTAAACACCAGATATGTGGAAAAGAAACTTTAAGACACAATCATATCTCTTATTAATTTTTATGAAATATATGTAACCCAGTATATGTCTGCTAGCTAGAATACTGTACTTCGGAGCTTGATGAGGTGCATATTTTCTGACCAGGTAAAACAGCGCAATGTCTGAGAACATGTTTAACTTGTATATTGCTCATTAATGAGTTTGGCAAAGCTTTTGAATTAACTTTGAATTATTAGAAAAAAATATAGGAGGTTTTTGAAGCATGCTTAAAATACTTATAAACACAGTTTTTTGGGTTTTTTTTTTGGTAGCAAAGCTTGGTAATACTTCATGTGAAAAAACATCAGTAGAATAAATACAGACCAACATCCATTTTTGCTCTGACCTTGAAGGGTATCAGGCACACAGACTGGTAAAAAGTCTACAAGGGCAAAAAACCAATGAGGAATACTAACCAGGAGTCTGGGGAAAAGGTAGAGAAGTGAGAGTCTTTGAAACCAGAGAGTCTAAATTAAGTAGTAACCAAACACAGCAATAAAAAAAATGCTTTTTTTCATGAAAGTAAATAAAGCCTGACATACCAGAAAAATTGGTTATGCTATTGCAGTGATTTTCCTTTGAGTTTAAAAAATATGGTGTCAGCAGAAAAGAATACAAAAGTATGAAAAAAAATTATATGGTTCTTGGGGAAAATCCTCTTGAAAGGTAAGGCTTATACTTTCTTACAGGTTGAAAAATTACTAGAAGACTATCTTAAAGAAGTTGGAATTAATGAAGAGAAATTTCAAGAAGCTTTTTCATCTCCTCTTGCAAAGACACACACTTCACAGGTAAATTTTGCTTTGCTTAGGAATATAATAGAGACTCAATTTTTCGCTTTACATATCCACTAAATGGCAAGGTGGAGATGAAACTTTGAAAAGTTTTCGTGTTAAAGCCAGAATTTTTTTAAAACATAAGGTGCTTGTTTATATTAAGAACTTTGACCAGAAAAATGCAGATCTGGAAAATAATGACATAGTTGTGTAGTGTAAGATGTCTTTGAGATTCCTCTTCTATACTTTGTATTTTCTAAAACAAACTTCTAATCTTAGGGTGGTATTACCACTTTTATTTGTGTATTTGTTAGCTTTATGTTCGTCTTTTGTTTGTTTATGGTAGCAGACAAACTTAAAGATTAAAACAACATTGATTGCTCAGAAAGTCAAATGAGTTACAGCAGTAAACTTACACAGGGAACCTCCTCAGGTTTTGTGATAGTATTATTGTAGACATGTTGATCTAAAGACATAAACCATACAGTTCTTTTCTTGACGAGCTCAATTTGTGTGGCTGGAAAAAAATATCGGAGAATTAAATGTATTCATTAAAAACGTGCTCCCCAGAATTGAAACCTTAACCATCTCAGTCTGCTTGAAATTACATTATGATTTCTCTGGGGTTTTTAATTTTGTGCATATCTTCCCTCCCACAGGCCATTTTGCAAACAGTGTTGGCAGCTGAAGATTTTAGACTATTTAAAAAAATGATGGTACAGAAAAATATTGAGATGCAATTGCAAGCTATTAGAATCATTAAAGAAAGAAATGGTAAGAAGTGGTAAATGTGGGGTTTCACTTCTTTTCATTTTTATTCAGTGGTGTTCTGATGACTATGTAATCTGGTCAAAAATGAGTATAGAACAGTGGTCCAGTTCCAGCTCAAGTTAATAGAAAGCATTCAACTGATTTTATTGGGATGAGGATTTCAAAACTTAGTCCTTGGCTTGTATTCTCAGTGACATTTGTCTAGATTCCTTTTTAAATTAACAGTTTTTCAGTTCTGTTTTTCTGTCTCAATTTTTCTGTGAAACTTGACTTATTTTTGGGGTTTTTGCTAAAGAATTTTGGTGATCATTTTGAGTGTTAAAACAATTACATCAGTTCAACAATGACAATATTGATAGTTTGAATTATGCTACGTGCACAGCAGTGCTGCTGCACTACCTTCACTTACTTTGTAGTTCCACTGTACAGCTGCATATGAAAAAAATCCATATAGAAAGCTGAAGTTATAGCATTCATCTTGCTGATACATGCATGCTTTTAAAGAGGAGAAAATAATTGACACCCAAGTCCACCACTCTGTTGATGTTTCTGAAAGGATTTGCATCTACCCAATACTTTCTTCCCTGTCTTCAATTTTACCACTTTGTTTTTTCTTCTTACTGCATCCATACTTTTTGAGCGAACCATTTTCAAATACCAAGTGTCATATAACAGCTAGATTTGAAAACAGTTCAGTGAGCCGTGGATGAATTGCAGGTACAGGAATTGCCACATAATAGTCAATGCAGAGGATGGCTTGTGCTTCGCCCTTAGACATTTAAACTTTGATAGTTTAGAAACCTTTGGTTTTTTTGCTACTACCAACTTGATGCCCAAGGTCTAGAATCTCTTTTGGAAACAGAGAGGAATAATTAAATGTACATTGTTTGTGGTTTTTCGTTTGGTTTGTTTTTTTATTTGTCCCCTCTTTTTTTTTTCTTTTCTTTCTCCTCTCTGCCTGATGATGCCAAATGAAGTACAAAATAATTTTCTTCAGAGTAATGCATAAATTTTGCCCTGTGTTGTTTTTTGTTTTGTGTTGTTTTTTTTTTTTAAATAGGTGTGTTGCCTGACTGTTTGACAGAGGGTTCTGATGTATTCAGTGAAATTGAACAGGAAGAAATGAAAATACTGAGGGAGGTTTTAAGGTAAATAAATAAATAATCACTGTTTTGTATGTTATCTTAAAATAAAAAATAAGAGAATGTAGTGGCTAACTCTTACAGCATTAACCAGGAAACCTCTTTCTACTTAGATATGACATAAATGTTCTTGTCAAAGTCCTACCTAAGTAAAAATAAATGGTGCTAGGCAGTGGGTGTGATCAGGAATATTTAAAAATTGAGACATAACTGCTCTGCCATGATGAACTGTCTTGGTGAGGCATGGAATGATGTGAAACTTTAAGAGCCCCATCATTTCTATTTTCCCCTGAATCTCCAAGTAGCTCTAAAGTTAGACCTGGTTAGATGTGCCTGGACAACAGAAGTACAGTAGCTTGTAGCCCATTCAGGGACCACCCTAAACATTCAAGCCTTGGAAAAGCCAGTTCTGCTTTTACAGTAGGCTTTAATCATTTCTACAGCTTCCTTCTTAGTTGTGGTCAGTGACTGTTGCTATGACCCAAGATGATGTGTGAGGACTGATAGGAGTTCTGTAGATTCTTCTTCTCTTCCAGTTTGCACATACATAAACATAATCTCAGACAACAGCAGATGAATCCATTCAGGTTATATTAAATTACACTGTTTTCCCTCTGTATTCTCAGAATTCTTCCCTCCTTTTCTTTAAAGTAGCAAATGAAACATGGGATAGATAAGCCCTGGAAATTCTTACACTATTTTTGCACAGGGAATGATAGATGAGAGTGATAGGTTCTGTATGTTTATCCTAAGTACTTATTTCTATTAGGAGTGCATTTAAGTCATGGAAGTATTTTGGACACTAACAAATTTGTATTATCTTGTAATTGTTTTGATAGGCCTCAGATATTTAAGCAGTGCTATGTTTACCTAAAAGCCACAGATACAAAAGGTGTCTTGAGTATTTATGTGCATTTTGTATTACAGGAAATCAAAGGAAGAGTATGAAATAGATCAAGAAAGGAGAAGGACTGAAGAAGTGAGTATCTTTTTGAGATGAGTTACACTGATGATTAAGAAATATTTCAATATTCCTCTCCTGGGTGTCAACCGTGTCACTTTAAGGCAATGTGTACCATCCTAAGCAAACAAAAGCTCTTTCAGGAAGGACTTACTGACACTTCTTTTTGAAAGGTCCGCTCTGTTTACTTTTTCTTGATGACAGTGGTGCTATATGTGATACCATTAACCATCAGTCATTTGGTGGAGCTCACACGATAAGCATATTCCCTCTTCATTATCTGAGTTCTAAAATCCTGGCAATGGATGTCAACATTTCAGATCCAGAGAACATCTGAATTACTAATACTGGCAAGATCAAAGAGACTTCAAAGTATAAGCTTAAAGATTACAGCATTCATAATCCTTCAGGAATTTTAAGGATCACTTCATAGACAGTACAGTTATTCACTAAGTCTGCACAGTACTGCCAGCACCTAATCACTGGGAAGCAGAAATCCTCTGCATGTTAGACCATCACTTGGTCTCCATCAAAGTAAAGCATGTAGAAAGATCACCAAATGTAAATGGGGGCTGGCTAAATGGACAGATGTTCTGCAACTGAGAAACAAATTGAAATAAGCTACAGGGGAATCATGGCAATAAACCTCCCCTTCACTGGGAAAACAGACAAAAATAGCACTCTCTCCCCGTGTCTGACACTGGGAAAAAGTGGTGACAAAACTCTTCTTTCCCATATTACAATGATAGATTCCAGGAAATGAGACTGGGAAAGTCAAAGCTTTCGCCTACTTTAACCTACTTTAAGAATTCAGGTTCTATTAAGAAACCGTCTTATCCAAATCATTACAGACCAGCCAAGAATATAAATATTCTTGATAAGCCAGATTTCTGAGGCCCCAGTCAAGTTCACCTGGACAGAGAGGTAATAGTTATTGCTCAGTAATATCTTTGTTTGTTAGAGAATGCTTTAATACAAAAAAAAAATTATATTCTGATGAATGCTGAGGGGTTCTATCATGAATTGGATGGCTGATGAACAGCAGAGACATTTTCTGGGCAAATCCCAGCTAGACTTACTATTTTGATAGGTAGGTTGTATTGTAAAGATTTCCTAGACAAGTGTAGAGGTGAAATAGTGTCGGAGATTATCCAGACTTGTTTCTTTTTCCATTCAGCTGAGTATTTCTCCATTTCTGTGGTAACTTGAGTGTATGTTCCTGCTTGTGTTGTATTTTTGGTGAAGGGTGTCAAAAAACCCTCCAACCTTATGATACATATTTGTAGCTAGGAAACAAAATAGCAACTTAGCTAATACCCTAAATTCTGATTGTTGATCAGGGAGCAGGTTTTGAACTAAAATAACAAATGCCAACTTACGATCATAAGCTGGTAAGAGCCTTTCTATTAGTAAAACTAAGTAGTTACCTTTTGTTCCTATTGACAATGCAGCATGTAATGTAAACAACACAACTTTAACTGAAAGTTCTTTGGGGCACTTTCTTTGTGTTGACAGTTGAATGCCTGCAGTACAGGACAGAAAACATAATGCTTGGGTGGCTTGGTTGGTTTGTTTTTCAGCTGAAGGCACTTGATAAACGTAAATCACTGGATGTTACCCAGAGTCTTCCAGGAGATTCCAGAGAACCTGTAAAAGTGAAGGAACCCACTGAGGGAGCTCACACTTCTGAAGGAACTCCAAAACTTCCATTAGGTAATGTCACGGTTTAGGGTGGCCCCTTAGACCTATAACAGACACACTCTCTTAACCTGCCTCCCTCCCCAAAGGGGAAGAGAAAGGGAATAAAGGAGAGAGACTTAGCGATTGGAAGAGGAAACTGTAACAGCTTAAATGAAAATAATAATAATAGAGTATTTGCAAATATATACAAACCAGTATTAAACCCAACCCCCNAACCCAAATCAGGACAGGTAATTTTATGGGAAAGCACAGTCCTGAGTGTGCAGTATGATGCTATTTTCAAATCATTCAGAGCCCATTCATCTCAAGGGTGTAAGAACTTGGCTGGATAAGGCTGGAGGGAAAAACAACCCAGCTTTGAGCAAGGGTTTTGCACTAGGTCCAATCAGAGTTGGTTATTATTCAGTGATGTTCTAAGTCATCTCCAGCTGAAGGAGAATACAGGGGTGTTAGAGCAGTTTTCACCTTTCAATTTGCTGTGTTTATGCCACCATTAAGAACAGTATGTTCCCTGTATGCAGCCGAGAGTCATTCAATTTAAATTTGTGCTTTCCCTCCTTTGTGGTCATTATAGATATAATTTATAATTGTACAACATTTCTTGAATAGCCATTAAATATTTCTGAAGGAATCAACCTTACACAATTAAGACTCATTCAAGCTGAATAGTCAGACCACCAAACTGAATGTTTTTGCCTCTGATTCAGATTTTTTTGTCACTCATTTTAATCTTTTCAATTTTACATTTGTTTTTGAGTGGGATTATCACACAATTTACAATACCAAGGAGACCTTTTTTCAAGTAGTCTTGGAAGTTTACCCAGGTAACTTAGTGAAAATTGTCTGAGTTGTTTTGTAGATGATCATTTACTGGAGCATGACTAAGCCAGCGCTTTGACAGGGTGGAGAGGCAAAATAAATCACTAGTTGTGATGGAAGTGCCCTTGTGCTTTAACTGTAGCACTGTGGAGCGGCGAGGGAAGATGCGGTCAATCAATGTGATTGATAAGCGAACTTCGTTTATTAGCTGTCAGTGCACTACTTATATACAGTCACCTCATTAGTAGTCACACCTGTCCATCCTCTATTGGTTCAATCCACAGGGTCTCTTAGCATAACCCAACCCCTCTCGCGTTAACAGAAGGCTGCTACTTTCTCATTCCACAATATTCTATTATTGTACAACTTATCAGCTCAAGGTCATGCTATCCCTGTAAGTTTCTTGCAAGGTTGCAGCTGGGCATAACAGGTTGCTTCAGATGATGCTTCTCTTAAAGGCACATGACCCTTGTCTTTTAGCCATTCTACAACATAGCACAAACATACCAAGGGCACTGACCCATTTGGGACAGCAGGAAAATTCTTTATCTTAATACTCATGCAAGTTATTTCTCAGAATTACAGCAAAAATCCATGGTCCAGCACTGTGGAATTATAATTAGCTACATGCAGTTAGTTTATCAACTCTGATTACAAAATCCCAGCAAGTTGAGGGTTGGAAGGGACCTCTGGGCATCATCTCATTCAATCTCCCTGTACTAAAGTAGTGTCACCCAGAGCAGGGGATCCAGTACCGCATTGTCCAGGAGGATTTGGAATCTCTCCAGAGAAGGAGACTCCACAACCTCTCTGGGCAGCCTGAGCCAGGCTCTGGCACCATCACAGCAAAGAAGTTTTGCTTTATGAAAATATGGTATTATGGATAGACTCAAACCAACATGTATTATTGCATCTATATAGGTATGTTCAATTTGCCTTACTCGGGAGTCATTGTAGGTCAAGTCAAATGAAGTCTCAGTAGAGTTCTGAAAACTTACCCTGCTCTGCAGTCTAGCAGCTGGAGAGGCTTTGACTCCAATGTCAGTAACCGCGATGCCATCTCGGACACCATGGAGTTCAGTGGGATGCAAGGCAAAATGAACTTTGTTACCTGCAGAGATCAGAAGGACACAGTAGTGGGAATCAGTAGTGGGTCACTACTGTCACCTGTCAGCACAGGTGGTATTTGTGCAGGAAAAAAGCAAGAGGTGAAGAGGGTATTGCGCAGGACTTCTCTTGCACAAGATGAGTGACTTGGTAGGGAGCGGAAGACCCCAGTGGCTGCCTGGAGTTCCCCTTGTATGCCAGCCAGCCTGTCTAGGGCTCTGTGCCCTGCCCAGGTCAGAAACCTGGTGGGGTCCCACCGTATCCTCCTTTTGGGTAAGGTGAGTTCTGAAGAAGAGTGAGCTGTGTCAGTGTAAATGAAGCTTTGCACCTCTTGAGCTTTGCCTCCTGACCCCCCCTTGCAAAGTTCACCTAGATAATTTTCTGATTCTTTTCTCTGAGGCCGAGAGCTGAACCAGGACGCTCAGTTGGCTAAAGTGTACCTGCCAATCTTTGTGTTGGCTCGCTGAGACAGAAGCTGAAAGTGCAGTCTCAGTACACACTGACTGTTGGAAGGAGCACCGAATGTGAAATTACATTCAAAGCACTGGAGAGTAATTTAGAATTCATTGCAGTAGAGGTACTTACAATGTAAAGCATTTTTAAATTGCTTTCATAGTGCAAATACAATATCTCTTTTATAAAATAAAGTTTTATTAATAAAAAGGGAAGAAATGTGGTGTATATTTGTAAGTTTTCCATTTCATCAGAAGAGATATTTGGATATTGGAAGATGCCAGTTTATTTTTCATTTGATAGATTTCTATTCTAATTGTTTTATCTGTAAAATTGCTGTTCAGAGCAATCTCAGAAGCCAGTGAGAGAAGACTTAAAACCAGTACGCCTGTTACAAAAAGGAGCAGAAAGCTTACCTCAGCCATCCAGCACCAAAGGGAAAGAAGACACTAAGAAAAGGTCAGCTGGAAAAGGTTCAGAAAATGCAGCGCAAAAAGCTGGGACGAAAGGACCTGTAAGTTTAAAACAAACCAGTAAGAAAAAACCCCAAACATAGGATTCAAATGAAAAAAAATATGTTTACATTTAGAATAGATATTTAAGACAGTATTACATTTAAATATGCATTTGCAGGTGGGGTTTGTTTTTTTTTTTAAACCTACGTTATGGTATTTACCAGTTTAGCTTGCATAAAGTTCACACCATTGTTCTAGTTTTAGAACAGAATTCAGCATTCAGCCTCTGTCCCATGATCATTTCTTAGGGGACAGCTCTTGCTTGAAACTTCAGCTTGTGATTTTTTTCAGCTAGTAACTTTTAGAGGCAAATATGATGTAAACTCACTTTTTTTTGGTGTATATATGTTATGTGAGATAAAGCATTGAAAAAATACTTTAACCAAAAAAATTTCAGAATTTATCAGAACTTGAAGAGCAGCAGTTGAAGCAACGGGAGGACTACCTAAAGAAAAAACGAGACATGTTGATGGCTACAAAGAAGGAGTCAAAAAATAATGTACTGTTACAAGCAAACACTGACCAGAAGGAGAAGGAATCATCTCCTAAAGAGGTAAAAGGATTCAATGATTTTAATCCTCCTGACCACTTCTTAAAAAAATCACAGATTATTTCAGTGATGTCAGTGTTGCTGCTGAATGTTTGAGTAGAAAAAAGACAAGTGGAGTAGAGAAGTATTTTCAAGTTACTGGGTTTGATTAAGTTTGAAACCAGCCAAAAATGCCAGTTTTATCCTAATCTGTGACCTACTGTTTGGGCTGCCTTAAATCTCTGGGATTTTATTTATTTATTTATTCCATCTGAAATGGAGAAAAAATTTATTTTGCAGTCTTACCTTACAGAAGTCACAAATTTGCTCTCTTCTGTTGCTCTCTTGCAAATTTTGTGCCTATTTCAAATGAAGAAATCCCCACTTTCTCTTCACCAACGACTAGAATAGAAGCAATGTGCTGATGCTACCTTTTAGAAAGACAAGGTTTCCTGAAGGGTGGATGCTGCTGTTCTCCCATTGCCTCCAAGAGAAAAACCCTCTGGAGGATTGGGAGTGTGGGACAGGAGGAGAATGAGCCTGTTGGGAGGGGTACAGCTGGCAGCACATGCTTCAAGGTCTTTCCTTGTCCAGGGTCTGTTCTCTGTTCGGTGACACGCAGGAAGTTACTGAGTGAATTAACTGATACATTGCTCAGCTTAAATGCCGAAATCACAAAAATCCGTGCACTGTAGGGGTTGATAAAAAAACCCCAAGCCTTTTTTAATCATTGTTGGGGTTAATATGACTTCCTGCATTTACCACAAATAGATCTGATCTATATTTATACAGAAATGCTTGGAAAAAATCTCTACACAAATGAAACTAGTAAAAGGCCTTTAAACCCACACAAAACAATGTGATTACAGTTGTATTTAAACAAAAAAAAAAAGCAAACTAAGCAACAACCACTACTCTTCTTTACAGATAAGTTAATTAAGACCAAGAGCCTTCTATTGCCTCGGGTATTTTTCAGGGTTGCTGAGCATTTTATTATGTTCAGAATGTACCCAAAATGCTGTTGATTGGAAAACTTCATTCTGAAGAACAAGTTGAATTTGAAAGGCGGCTGCTGCAGCCTCACATTTGCAAGTGCTGTGACTGGGATGCTTCTGTTAGAGACGCTCTGCATCAGCTCCCTGCTTGGGCTCAAGCATTTGGGCAGCAGCCAGGGCACCTGAGAGCAAAGCCACACAGTTTATCACCATGGTTTTTTTCATTTTGTTTTTAGGAAATGACAGAAGAGAAGCAAAGGTTACTACAGAAGAGGAAAATGCTTGCAGAAAAACTAAAAGAAGAAGTTATTAATAAGCGGTAGTTTTAAGAAACTCACAGCCCCCAAGAACACGAGTATGTTTTTAGAATAAATTATATCATCAATAATTGAATTGATTTGTTTTCCAATATTACACTTAGTTTTATAACTGTCAGTCAAGCAACTCAAGTTACACTGAAATATTCTTAAAAACTTATTTTCCAGAATGCTGGAACTTCACTGAACACATTCAGCTGTGAGGCCATTTCATTTCACTGCAGCACAAAGATTTTTCTAAACTACTCGCCTCAGCCACTTGACATTATACAGAACAAAAGCAGATACCAAGATCTGTTAAAATAATTCTTACGTGAACTGTTCTGAACAAGTTAGAAATTTTAACTTCGTGAAGTTATAGAACTTTGTTCCTTTTGCTAGACTATTATAACAAATCACTTTTTTCAGCTGTGCAATGTAATAAAGTCTAATTTCACAAGGAAGTGCAACTCTGACCATCTTATTTTTGAGAAACAGATAATGCAGCTTTAAGTCAAGATATTGATGTGTTAACTCTGGATTACATTGTTTTCCCTACTTTTGGGACAGTTTACCAGGATTTAGGTCCAAATTTCTAAGTAAATAATTACTATAGTTGCAGAGTAAAAGCTGGGGATGTGCTGAGCAATGTTTTCAAAGTAACAATATTTAAATATCTCTCAGGGTTTGGCTTTGACAGATTTAAAATGAACCTGGGGGAGAGGCTGGTCTTTGCACCACTTCATTTCATTAAAAGAAACAGTGCACCCCATTCATGTTTCATGTAACTTTTTATTAAAATAGCATTAATAACTGATAGAGGTTGGCAGGTATTCTGTTCTTTTTCAGAGAGTGGTGGTGGCAGGACCTCAGGCACAGGAATACGGGTGTCCACCAGCAGAAGCCAACAGGTCATACTAGGAAAATGGGGGTGATGGCCCTATGTTGACAAAAGCCAGTTAAATGGAGTGCTGTGTGTCACCTTCTACAGGGATTTTAGTTTAATTTTAGTTAAAATGGGACATCTAATGCCACTTTTTATAGTTACAAGAAAAAGACTGTATAAATTTGTAACAGTCTTGGGTTTGCTGTAAAAAACCCCTCGCGTTAGTCTGAATGTATTTTTAAAGCTCGTGACAGTACTTTAGGGAAGAGCTGGGGTAGTGTGGAACAGAGTAAGGACTTGCACGTCAGTCAGAGTCTCTCAGAGGACTTGGTTTGAAGATTCATCAGGACAACCTGGGTCCACAGAGCAGGAGACACAGTTTCTCAGCCTCAGGTTAGTAAAGGCACATACTGCGTAACTCTGCTGCACGAGTAGCGGGTACGGTGCTGGAGGAAGTTAATCATCGTTTCAACAGAGAGAAAAGACTCATGGGGAAGATGATGGTCAGAGCAGCAGAGTGAGTACCTGACACTGTCGCTGCAGCTGCACTTCACCAGCAAACACCTCCTCCCATCCTCTGCATTCAGAGCTGATGGGGCCTTTCAGCACACAGCTGGAGAATAAGGAGTCCCATTCTTGGTTGCCTGGAGCCCACCATGGACAATGTCCTTGTCCCCATGACCACACACATCACCTACCATCCCTCAGAAGGCTCAGGAAAGACACTCCCATTCCCACTGGGATTCCATCTACTGGTATCGAGTGACTTTTAAAACTGCATGGATAACTCATCTTAAAAAATACTCTAAAATGGCTGCATTTAAAATTGAGTTACTTACCATGGACAATAAAGCAAACAAAAGCAGTAATTATGGAATTACAGGGTCACATTTTAATTCCTGAATTTTACAGTTCAGCATTAATATCACCACATGTATACAAATGGTGTAAAACAAGTACAGTGGTATTTTTAATACAAAATAAACTTCTGTTTTATGGAAAAAACTATACTTCATATCTACACAGACAGCCCATCTTTTTCCAAACAATAGCTAAAATTAAAATTAACTACAAAAATCTCCAAAACAGAGAAACTGCTTTAGTTTAAACTATTCCAGGAGAAATGGACCCATAACACATATTACAAGAGTGATCTATGTGGTGGATTGCAGCTGGTTTTGTATTGTAACACTCTCACACATTAATTTCCTCTCACTTCGTCATGATCTCAGATCACGTATGGGCAAACTAACATAAAAATATTTACAGTTTGCTTGCTCTTAAAACTAAAACCTGGACTGTTTGCCTCTTACCAACTTGCCATAGACTCCTCTGTTTCTGTCGGTTTGCTTACCTACTACACGGAATGTGCTTTTGTTTTTTATAAAAGCAGCTTTCAGCTTACACCCAGATTGAGGTGCTGCTTGTCAACTCTGCCTCAAAACCATCATTCTGTTCTTAACAATTCCGGCTTGGTCCAACATGACTTTGGTGTTAAAAACGCCGCTGTATTCAACACTATGAGAAAAACCTGTTAGTGTTTCTTATGCCCACCTCAGTTACGCAACTTAAACCTCGCCAACAGGGAAATGTCGCACCCCTTCGAGAGGAGGCAGCTTGTTTAATAACACTGAAAGCGACTCGAATTCAGGGTCTTCCCCAAGGCAAAGCCAACAGCTGGTGGGGTGGGCCGTGTACAGCACCGTTGGGACACAAGCGGCTCCTGGAGAGATTCTGGAAGCAGTTGTTCCTTGGCATAGATAGTACTGGACGTCTAACCGGAAAAACAGGCAAAACCAGCCGTTTTGAATGCAGCTTCCATTTTCTCCTCTTAAAAAATTCAAATGAAAACTTAATTTTTAACTGTTTTAAACAACTCAACATGCACTATAACTGCAGCATCCCTCCCTCCAACCATGAGAAATGCAATTAAATTGCCTATAAATGGTCCCAAAATCTGGATTGTTCTTATGCAAACAGAGATAGTTTTCCCTTAAAATCTTTTTGAAAGAGGCATTGCTAGAAGAACACAACTGACAGCACCATTACAAAATTAAGAGTACTGGGTTCAAAATTTAAGCTTGAAATATTTTATTTTTTTCCTAGTTCTGTTAAACACGGGAAACCCTGCAATATTTTTTAAAAAGTGTTTACCATACCTTTCCCTCCCCCTGCCCTCCCAGCACCTGAGACTTTCCTTGCTAAGAAGCCATCATCCAGGTTCTTCAAATACTAACCCACTTTTTTTTTTTTTTTATTTTTTTTTTTTTTTTTTTTTTTGACAGCCTGAATGGCAGACTCCTTACTTACTAGAAAGATATTAAGTTCCTTGGAAGCTTTGTGTTTACAGAACTAACCCTTTCTAGCTGATACACTGAGTTTCTTTTGCTACTCCTTGCATTATCGTATATACTCATGGGAGAAAGCTTTCCGAATCAGATCCTTTTTAGCTCTTAAAACAGTTGCAGCATTTGAAACCCCATAATAAAAGATTTTATTCCAAAGTTTTGGTTTCATTTATGAACCCAGGCGAGGTCTTTTCCTTGGAGATGTCTCCTCTTCTTCATCATCATCTTCATCATCGGGATAATCCACTAGGCCAACTAGACTTCCCTGCCAATTTAAAAAAAAAAAAGAAAAGAAAACCTCACATTGAAAAAAATTCCCAGGAATGTGCAATTTTAATACCTAACCCCCAGCTGACCTGTCTGGGACACACAAGCCTGCAGGAGGCAGGTTCTTGGTGATGACTTTTTCATTCAAGGACCCATTTGTCTTGAGAATGTTTTTGAACTGCAGGGTTAAAATGCTGGAACTGCTTCACTCCTCTGGATCTAGCTTCAAAATTATGATTTGCTCTATTTAGTCTCCTTAAAAGTAGATTTTAATTCACTGTGTGTGTGTGCTAACATACTTCATGAAAAAACCCATCTTGTACATATATCACACACAGAGCAGCAACTGGACAGTGAAAACCGAGGAGTGGGAGCAGTTCCTTAGGCAGATGGTGCAAATGATATTAAACCCTGCCCACCAGATCACCAATGGACGAATGGGATGAATATATAAATAAGACCCTGCCTAGAGACTAGCGCTGACCGTACCACGTCACAACTGGCAAAGCCTCATGACACTGCTCTGCTGTCTTAAGCCAGAACAGCAGCTTTTTTACAAGTTCTCCCACCTTCGTGGCTGTGACGGCTGTGGTCAGGGTCGCATTCTTTGAAGAGGAGCCATTGGAGCTTGCTGGTGATGTCTGAGCTGCCACGGATTTACTGTTTGCACCATTCGCACCATTGGCTGCACTCGCTGAGTGGGAAAAAGTGAATTTGAATCCCCCAGCTGAAGTCCTTTTTGGAAGATTCTCTTTGTCTTCACTCTCCTTAGCTGAGGGACAAACATTTTTATACGTGAGTATCAGCTGTACACCATGGAGAACACATCTACATCACAGCATCATCGCTGTGCAAAAGCTGCTTTTTTTTTTTTTTTTTTAAATTCAGTATAAATCAACAGGTCTCCTACTGACCTCATCCAAAGCACACCAGCACTCAAACTGAGCCTAGCACAGATGCTGGGGACACATGGACATGGCTCACACAGTACACACAGTTTTGCTTTTGAATGTCATTTAAACTAGTTTGGAGCAATTTAACTCATTCTTTTAAGATCACAGAATTGGTTAGATTGGAATAGACCTTTAGGATCATCAAGTAAAACTGTTAACCTGACACTGACAGCTCACCACTAAACTACATCCTTCAGGACCACATCTCCATAGGTTTGAAAACCCTCCAGGGATGGAGACTCCATCACTGCCCTGGGCAGTCTGGACCAGGTCTGGAGGACCCAAGGTTCCTCAGCTGCTCCTACTAAGGTTTGTACTCTAGACCCTTCCCCAGCTTCATTGCCCTTCTCTGGACATGCTCCAGCCCCTCAATATCCTTCTTGTGGTGAGGGTCCCAAAACTGAACCCAGTATTTGAGATGCTAGTCTCATCCTAAACTAGCTTGCAAAGACATAATAGCAACTTGTTATGTCATGACACAGAATCCCCTACTCCTGCTTATGAGGTCTGTTCACACAATACTGCCCACATCTGACACAGAGCGCTTCCAGTGCCGACAAGCTGAAATCCAATAAATACCTTTTTTAGTTTCCATAAATTTTTCATAGCTATCTGGAAAATCATCCTCCTGTTTTGACTTCTCAACTGGAGGTACAACAGCTTCACCTTCTTCCTCTTCATCTTCATTGAACCACATTTCTTCATCCTCCTCTAAGGCTCTTGCATCTCTGCGAAATCTATTGCTACGCAATATAGATGGAACACTGTAAGAGACACATGACAAGTGATTCAAGTTTTGCTCCTCTTTCAGACTTGGCCAGGATCAGAAATGGCTGCTGAAGCTTTAGGGTGACTTCAGTGTGTTTGAGGAGACAGTCCAGCCCCAACCCTGGTTCTACTGTCAACATAAGCTTCACCAGAAGCCCAGCTGATGGCAAGGCAGAGGGAATCCTAACTCTGAATGATGGAACGAGATTCTGTTCTTTCTGAGCTGAGAGTTTTCCGAATGTAACATTTACTATACTGACAGATAGGAACTGTACTATGGCAGGCCCCAAGTAAAGTCAGATGGAGGTTTACTCTAACTTAAGTTTTTCATCAAAAATGAAGAACCACCCCAGACCCAGCCTTCTGCTTTTTCTTCCCTCTGGTTTAAAAAAAAACCAAACACAACCAACAAACACCTGCAGTATGAAGAGACTACATGACATTCAATAGAAGTCTCAGAATATGTAAACCGGGTCATACCTGTTCAGTTTCTGGTTTTGTCGGTCTTTTTCTTGCTCGTATTTTGTCTTCAGTCCCTTAAATGTCTGAACGTATTCAATAGATTCAAGTGCATTATAAAAGTTTTCAACTATATGTGCAATGAGGGACTTAATATCTTCCTGCATAAGAGCAAAACAGGGTTTCAGTCTCAAATATTAACATGCAGAAGGTTCAGAAAGCTTTAGGCTTTAGTTTTAAAAGTAACCAATTCATTGTCCAGTCAAATCATTACTTCACATTTGTTCTTTACAGTAATGAGATTTTTTCCGTAACAAAAAAAAAAAAAAGGTGAAATCTAGAAATATTTACTACATTTCCCAAATAAATGGGCAATGTACTCAGTACTGTCCCAATTCTAGTTGTGATAGTTGGATTAAACCATGGCACGTGCTATCTCGGATTAAGCCTTCTTGAGAAAAACAGGGAGTTGAGCTCTGCTCTCCTCACTAGGTTCAGTTCTCCTTCCAGTCCTCAGTAACTACAGCAACACACACAGGACAAGGCACCTTTCGGTCAGTCACCCTCTAACACGCCTCACTGTATCTGGCAAATGTTAACGTTCATCTCACACTGGCACACACTTTTTCTTGCTGGAAAAGCCAGCAGCTATAGTATTGTGTGACTAAAAACTGCCCTTTATCTTCACAGACCACAAACATTCCCCGAGAAAACTCCCCCACAACAAGGCATTCAGAGCAAGTAACTCAGGAGCTGCTGCCAAGACCTGGTTTTCCACCCCAAGCAGTACAACCAACAGGGCGCTCCTGCTTGTCTTGCCCGTCCTGTCCACATACACACTGTTCCCACAAATGCTGCTAGTGGAAAAGCTACCAGTTCAAAGAAAACACGTGTGTAGGATTTTAAAGGACAATGATCACGCAAATTTAGAGTCAAATTAGTCTCATTTAGACCAAATATGCAGGTGTACTTACATATATCATAGTTAATTCCTCACTTCAGTCTGGACCACAAATAACACATTCAACCACCAAGAAGAATTTAACCCACAGGGCATTTTTACACAGACTTGTATGTAAATATGGCCAACACGCACTCTGTGATGGGATGTGTATGTGAAACAAGCACAAAGCAGCTTTTACTGTCTGCTTTCCACATGGATATTTACAGATTTTTTAGCTTGTGATTTTATGTATTAATGTGCTATTTCAAGGAAAAGAGCTGCATCCGGTATTTCCACTGGAGATACCACGTATGTCTAAAGAGCTGGAGAAGCTGCTTAACTTACCACACGGATGAATTCAAACAGCTCAATCACAGCAGAGTTGAGCAGATTGTACCTAGTTCCATTATCCAATAGAGCGTTTATAACTGGTTCAAACAGGTTTCCCTTGGTGATGTAACGGTTATAAAATTCATCTTTTAGGCCAATTATCCTCCTCATAAAGCGAAGAGCACCTACACAAAGAAAGAAATTCAAGAATGTAAATAACTACATGCCAGGGTATTAATTTGCTTCACCTGGAAAGAACTGAAAAGAACCACATACTACTGAGAGGAAGATGAGTCCCCAAACGATGAGCATTAAAAAGCACACTCTGAAATTTCTGAAGAAATACTTTCTGCCGGGTAACCCTTTTTTATATTATTTGACTTTCCTGAGCATTTGAATATGATCAGGGCCTATTAATTTCATTTTGAAATAAGAGCAGCAATAAACTTTAGCACATGTGAAGTTATATGATTAGATTATCCATCTGTTTTTCTGTGCTCACTTCCCAGGAACCAGCCCTTGTTCTTTAAATGCCACAGTGCACAAAATTTCACTCCCAGGGACTGACATTATGAAGAAATTACAGTATTTCCATGTAAATGAGATAAGACAGCTGATCACAAATGATACTGGCATAAGACTTGAAAGGATCTCTGTGGACTTCAAAAGTTACACATCTCCCACCATAAGCTGCGCTGGTCTGCATGAACAGACATCTGCTAACTTTTTTTCAAAATTACTAACCAGCTAGTCAGTAATAAATAAATTCATAATTCATGTGAATTCCCTAAGTATACACTTTTACTCTTACACATTCCACACAGTAAATTCAAAGCCCTGAAGAAGGAAATTACAACAGCTCCATACTCACACAAGGCCAGAAATGTGTGTTTTGAATTCATCAAGACCAGTACTCTTCTTAGCAAATCTTTGTTCATAATGTAGTTCTTGATGTGATATGTGTGGTGTTCCACACAAAAAGTAAGCAGCTCCAAAATTAAGGCAAGTAGCTGTGCCGTTTGATAATTATCTACAAAAAAACCCAAACAAACAACCCAAAGAATGCCTTAAGTTATAGCAAAAAAATCCCAGTACTGTCATGCACCAAACCATCATTAAGCTCAGTTACCATCACAGTTCCTGAAATGTTTTTAGTGGCCTGTGGGATTGCTTGAGGAAGCAGGACATTGGGTCAGAACAAAATAACATGAATTTTGCCTTGCCTGCCCCCCGCCCCCCCCAGTCACAAAAATGACCCTGTATTGGCAGTGAGAATTCTGCCAAAATCAGCAAGTTACTGGTCACAGCAACCCAGACTAACAGCAGTTAACAGAAGAAAGCCAGTCAGACATGTAGTTGTGTGAACCTGATTAGTGAGGGTTTTTTTTTTCATAACGCTCAAAAAAAACCCTGCACCAATAAAAATCCAAACTGCAAAAGCTCAGCTATGTCTCTTTAGTATACATTCTGCTAACAATGATTGACACTTTCAGTACCAAGGTTCACCAGGAAAATAAAACCCCAGTGAAACACAGTAACACAAAAGCAGATGAAGATGTTCCTGCAGTTCCCTGGCATCAAATGAGGCAAATCACCTGCATCTATTTGAATTTTAAATACTAAAAAAAATAAAGTATGGAGATATCTATCTTAAAAATAAACCCATCATAGACAGCATACAAGACAAGTTTCAAAACTCAAGGTCAGTTAAAACTTACCAGGACAAATTGTATTACTCTTAGTGGACCCAACTACTGCATCTGATAAATAGAAAATAAAAACAGAATTCAGAAAAAGTTTTTCAAAACACCCTAAATATTTAGAAGATGAGGATAAACAATCAATCCTACCATCTGTTCAAGCTTTTCATCAAATCAAAAGTTTCTGCAAGCTATAGGGAAATAAACACACAGCAAAAATGCATGCCAGAGAAGATGATTTTTTCTAGATTCTATTTACATGATAAAGTTTCAAATTCAGCTAGGTGAAAATATGTAATCTAATACTTAGGAATATTATTCCTTCCCAGACTAAAACAAAATGCCTATTCGAAATTTTTCAAATGATACAATAAAATGAGTATTACAGATATTCTGCAATTGTTATTTTCATATGAAATGCATAAGACTTTTTTTTTTTTTTTTTGACTTAACAGTTAGTATGAGAAGATGGGTAAGATGAAAGAAATGTTTTTACCAAATACATACTGGTTTGATTTAATCTCTTGAATGAATACTCAGAAAAAAAAGTCTGACTCCAGGGGTTGTAATGATGTTAAATTTGTTTCTGAACCACTAGAGGCAAACTAGTGAGTGTTATCTGCATGTGCCAGAGATTTCCAATTCTATTAGCAGAAAAATTACAAAAAGAAACAAGATAAAGGAGTTCCAAGTTTATTTATTTGAAGAGATTTTTCTCAGCATTTTGATACTACAGCCAGGTAAAAGTCTTCGGATTTCATCACCTGAGCTCACCTGATGCCCAGAATCATGGAACCACTAGTGAATATCATAGCTTTTTAGTGAACTTTTTTTTTTTTTTTTTAAAAATCCCCTGTGAACTAAAGAGAGTCTCCTCTTTAAAGCAAATACTCTTTAAAATGCTACTAGTAGAACTAGTACACAATTAACGACACACGGCAAGGAGATACATATTTTACAAAGCACAAAGAGACAGTAGCATTCAATGCTGCAAAAAAGGGCTACTGGATCTTCTGCCCACAAACCCCATCACTGGAGGAGTAACAGTTTCCAGCGATGTTCCCAGCCTGCACTGTGTGCTTAGTGCTGCTACCAGGACTGTAAGTCACTTGAAAACATCACAAGACTTAGAGGAAAACAAGAAAAAAGTTAACATTACCTTTTTCACATTTATCTTCTGATGTGTTAGCCAGAAGTGGTGCAGTAAGAACATGCATACAATGGTTGTAGAAGAAATTGAGAAATTCACTTTTCTCTGTTTTCTAAAACAAATATAACTTTGTTAAATACTGAATTTTATTAAATCAGAAAGAGTAGTAACATAAGGAACAGCCTACAAAGAACTCTACCAAGTCCTTCAGGTCTGTCTGTGTCTTTTTGGTTGGGCCTGCAACATTAAAGTATCTTCCTTGTATGAAGACACTTTAATTTGGGAAAAGAACTGTGAGACATCAAACCAACCTACATATCCCCCAAAAAATCCCCACTGTGAATGCAAATATAGATTGAAAATACATCAGGGACTCAAAGCACTTTACAAAATTTGCTCAAACCATTCCTAAAGACAGTAATTTTATCTGTAGTAACTTGCAAACCTTTTAACACTGACAAAACAGCATCATGTGGCCCATTTCACTACATTTTATATAATGTATGCATATCAATCTTTGAACACATGCACAACCTAGAATTAATGAATATAAACCCTTCAGTATGGCACTAGCTGAATGAAGTTGCATCTATTGTGTCACTGGTATGAAAACTTTGGTTTCATGCAAATCTTACTATGCTCTCTTCTTTCATTATTTCTCATCCAGATAGGAGGAGTTACAACCAGACCAGTGCCATTCCACTGAAGCATAGGACTGCCAGGCTTAGTAAATACTTGCATAATGCCCCAAGCCTCATATTATCAAAGTTAATGGATATTTTAGTTTATTTTTTAGCTTGCTTAAATTCAGTACCAGACCATACAAAATGACAACAACAAAATCTTGTTTTTCAATGCTGTAAGCATAAAGTAAAAGAGAGTATGTGTTTTTTAATTTTGCCAAGACAGTAAAGTGTCTTTACCCCTTTGTATTTTCTTACATTAGCTGTAGCCAACATATTCTCTGGGTCTATCAGAGTACGCAAAAGCCCCATTAACTGAACAGCTCCCCCAAGTTCAGGATCAGTATCGCAGATCATCTGCTCAATGACCACATTGATGAGGAGGATATCCTGAAAAAAAAAACAACAAACAAACCATAAAATAATTAGACACAGTTTCAACAATGGAATGATTTCACTAGATTCTGTATTATGTCATTGTTACACTGACCTGCAACCTTAAAGTTATAGACACAAGCAACAACAACATGCTCAGAAATTTGAGTATCTTAAATCTACTTTTTGTCATGTTTCTAGTATCTGTTTTTTTGGGCTAACTGTATCTCAAATTCTGCAGAGTTTTGCTTTGCTGTTTTCTTCCTCTGTTTGCTCTAAAACTAGTATATTCAACAAAGTCCAAAACACTTCTACTTACATCGTCACTCTGCTGGGCCTCCTGCATAACAAATTCTCGGACCATGGATGGACTAAATTCTACCAGATAAGAAAATATATCTGTAGCAGCAGACCTAACTTGCAAATCATCCATTCCCTAAAACAAACACACAAACCAAACAGAAAGATATACACCAATTTATTAGCAGTAAATCAAGTTAGATATCTATTATCAAATAGAGTTGCAAAGAACAGGGAGTTAAGTTTTTACTACAAAAGTTGCTATGGGAGTTGCAGTAACACAGATGTAGCAAAAAAGCCCAAATGGAGCACAATCTTTTCCCTCCTTTAAAAAGAATGCAAAGTTTTCTGGGAATTTGACAGCCCTGATTTAGTCAGGAAACAGTTCTATCATGCTACTTGCTACAGTATCTAAGACGCAAATATTCTGTACTTGTTATCCACAAGTTATTTTGTACAGAAGGACTAACTATACCAATCAATTTGTACAAAAAAATTCTATAGTCACTTGGGGGCAATAAGAATTGATAACCTTCCTTAAGGTATATGATTTTCTGTGATAACTGTACAATTTCTAAGCCTAAAATACTAATGTAATGGGAACTATCTGGACTGGTCTAGGCCTGGAAAAGAATAAGACCAGGGTTTACCTAATCACTCAACAGCTATGTAACTTTTCTGTTTCTGTAACAGTAAGTTCACAGTTGTTTACTCTAGAATCTAGAAACCCTTGAATTCATAGTTTCTGAGTAACAACAGCACTGACAAATGAAGTGCAATGGTCAGGCAGCAACAGCTGCTTCAACCAAAGGAGTGAAAAAAAAAAAATGTTTTCACATCGCTGATTAAGAGAGATTACTCTTCTTTATACCTCTGAAAAGACAGGATTATGTGATCTTTTCAGATACGAACAAGCTAACAGTTCAAGATTACCTAAAAATACTACTTTGGCACTGTTCCAACTGCAACAACAACAACAAGCAAGCAAGCAAGCTACTATATGAAAGAGAGTATCTTTCTGTTTTTACACTACATTGTCAAAACATTGCCATTTACCACAGACTTCTCCATTGTGCAAAGTAAAAATATTAACAGCAACGAAGTCGGGCTGCTTCAGAAAACTGTGAATATCTTTTGGATTCTGAGCGTTACAACAGACTTCACCTTTCAGCAGAGCAAAGGTGTCCAATTAAACTGACACAAAGGTGCTTAGCAGATCTGAAAAACTGGTTAAACGGTTGTGCATTTTAAAAATTTTATTAAAATCACTTTTAAGTTTTCACTTACCATTACAATTTCAAGAGCTGGAAGAATTCCCAATTTTGCCAAAGTTTTGAAAAATGCATCTCTGTTCTGAGGTTGTAATGTCTGAGAAAACGCGCAGAATTCCTTGAAAAAGTTAACCTATTGTACAGGGGGGGAAAAATAAGGTCTATTTGATTCAGAAAACTCTCTGAAAGTAGGAAACTGTTAAAATTTGTATCACTTTGTTCACTAGCTGATATGTGCCTTCCTAGAAAACAGTATTATACTAATTCTCTCCATCAACCTTCAACAACACCAACAAAGGAAAGCAGAAGAATGTAAAAACAAATGAGAAGATTTAAGAGGTTGAAATTTACCTTAGAAATATAGTCACCTTGTAGCTATTTTATCACACACAGCAAATGACTGATTTATATTCCCTGTCTGAGGTGACATTTATTTGAAAGAACCAAGAAGCTTCCCTTGCTGAAAGGACCATTTTAACAAGACAATTTGAGCTGGTAAACATAGTCAAGGATAAATAATGTTTGTAGTATACATATTAAGGGACTACTGGTAATCCTGTCATAGGAGTTAGCAGTGTTTATATGGCAAACACATGTGAGAGGGTGAAACAGTTCTTGGAAGGAAGTAAATCTTTAAGTCTAGCATGTCAACCTAGTTCTAGTACCTTATCAATGGTAAGATAATTATTTAGAACAAATAGATCAGAGCTTGCCTTGCAAGAAATATTTTTCTAGTGAGTATATAAAGACTGAGCTACACCAGAAATGATTCCAGGGTTACAGAAATGCCCCAGTGACTCCAGAACTAGCAGGACAGTTTCAGTATTTGTAATTAATCTCTGGAGTTTAAAGGACTCAAAGATCACCAAGACCACTGACTTACCAATTCACATCGTTTGTCATCATCTGTAGCTTCATCTGTTAACTGTGCAAAAACTTCGGACAAAAATTTCTCATCTTCCTGTATAACACAGAAGAACAACACGACTTACACAATGCCTCTTAAAGTCAAAACATTGCTCTATATTGGATACCACACTGTAGAAAGTAAAACTTCATTTAAGCCTAACTAAAACATTTGATTATAAACAAAACCCCATGCTTCACTAGCTTTGGTAGATAAGGGTTTGTTTTGGGGTTGTCATTTTTTTAGATTTTTTTTTTCCACTCCTCCATTGTTCTACCACAAAAAAAAACCCGAAGGGAAATGGAAGGGTACACACTCAGGAGGCTCCTTTCCAGCATACTGTTTCAGTGCTTGTTCTGCACAGGGGAAGTAGGTTGAGGGGACCGGAGCCATATGTTAAGCTGAACATAGGTGATGATTACCGAAATCACCTTCTGACTGGCTTGTCTCTACAGAACATGGTCATGTCCTTTCCCTTCCCTTCTTTTCCTTCTCTTGCCACGCCACCCTCTGTGGTTTAGAGCTTGGGCCTACCCCATGCACTCACTGTATCATCTGCCACACACACACCCACGCATCAAAATTACAGAAAATGACCATCTTTGTTCCTAGCTCCCTCCCTGCACAGTGTGGGTTACCTTCTAAGGAGGCAGCCAATACACGTCTATGCTAGAAACTACTAAGCAGGATACTATTTTTACCACATTGCATCCATGCCCTTCACACTACTCTGTTAACATCACACATGTATCAATTTTTCAGATCTGCTGCACTGCAAAAATTTTTCCACCTGTGCAAGGGTGACTAAATTAATGACAAATTTGCTGCTGTCAGATCCCCATTAACTCAACTTCCAATAAAACAAGCTCCCCTGCTTGCAAGAAGTTCAGCTTTTCCAATATGGGAAACTTGAAGTATTGTATGATATTCATATTTGGATATACCAAGAGACACTTATTTTTTTAAGTACGTATAAGTTACTATTTCACTTCTTAACAATTTGTTACACCATTGCTTAATACTGAAGTGGTACAAGAAAACCAGGGTGAACATCATTGTGTCTCAATTCCTTGGGCACTTCTTGCCCTCTCTGTACACTGATTTCTCTGCACTCCTTCCCATGGAAAATAGTGTTGGCATCCTCTCAAATCAAACGTCTGTTACCTTTTAACTACAATATAAATCTTAAAGCAAACAGTAACATTCTGCTACAGCATTACAAAACTACGCATCGCTGTACTGATTCAACTCTATAAACTTACACATTGAATAAACACAAATGGAATAGCAACATTTCAATAAATATATATAAAGCAGTACATTGTTTATTGTAGAGGGTGCTTACTTCTCTATTTTTCTGTGTGCTGTTGCTAAAATCTGTATGCTTTATTAGGCTAACATAATACAGAATTTCTCTAGTTACAGGAATGCTAGACAAAGGCTGACCATTTTTTTGCCTGACAATTTTAAGATGAAGGGAGAAGTGCTTTACAAACAAACATTACCTGGAATCAACGTGAGAGAGTGCTAACAGACAGAGGTGTTTATTCTAGCTTTGCTGGCTTTAACAACTTAATTAAGTCTGAGGAAAAAAAACATAACTGTACCACAATCAGCAACACATAGGCTAGAAAATCCCCACTTAGCAACAAAGACCTCTTGCTTGCCTAAGCACAGTGTAGTCCTGATGTCCTAAAGCATGGGATGGAGCTAGGTTTGTTTTACATGCTTACCCAGTTTCCCATGGGCTGCCCTTCACTAACAGCAGCACTGGGATGTACTGCTTTGCGGCACGTAGAAAGGAGATTTGCTGCTGTAGCAAACACAATCCGTTACTCCTATAAACTGCATTCTCTGAGGGAGCTTTGTGGGTGTATTTAGAGCAGTAAGACTTCTAGTGTGTCTGCCAAACCCAAAGGCGCTTTCGCGTTACTGTGCCCAGCAAAAAGCTGATTTACATCAGGGGACTGTGAAAACAGTCCTGAAACTGAAATCCTTACTACCATGTAATTTTTTTCAAGATTGCCATCGCTAACATCTCTTCCACATGTGCTTTCTTAGTCTGTCAAAGCATCTCAAATGATGCAAGTATCAACACTGTTTGTAAATCATGTGTGTCTCCGTTGCAGTCTTTAAAACCAACAGGCAAACCTATGTGCCACATACTCTGCTACAGCAAAGATGGCAGGGACAAAGCAACAAAGAGCTGTCAGAGAATTTCAGAACTTTTTTCAAAGAGTACTAGAGGTAACAGGGAATCATAGTTTTCTGATCAGGCACAATGAACTATTCAGTACAGTAAAACAAACAAAAATTAAAGAACTTTACATGCGTAAAAAAAAAAAAATCTCTAAATGGAAACAGGACTGTGGCCTAAGAAGCATAATACTGAAATTATTTTTAGTTTTGGAACAGTAATATATGTAAAAGAATAAAAAGGGAAGTATTTATTTAACACTAAGTCATTAATTTTGCAAGTGTGATTTACTTTATCAGTTTCTTTCTGCTATTCAACCAGAATGAAGAAAGATGTCCAAAAATGTATTCATGAGATTTTCAATTCTTCAGGTTGTCATTTGGTTTTGTTGGTTTTTCTTTTTTTCTCCTTCCAGTCCACTATTGCATTGTGTAGAAATATTCCTTATGGTAACGTTATTTCTCCAGTGCCCCTCTCATTCCACAATTTTAACTACACTCCCCTTCCCCTTGATACATCTTCCTGTTTCACAGAGACTATCCACACTCAAGACCTACACATAACCATTTTTCTAAGAACATGGATCAGAAACAGAACAAAAGCACTTTGCTACGCCCATTAGTTCGCACAATAAAATATGAACTGAAAATACTCCAAATGTCATGAAGTTCACACACAGCTCTTTACCAAGGCTCCTGCCACAGTCCAGCTTGGTTGTCACACCCAGCTACTTTTAAGCCTACTTCTGACTACAAAGTATGCAGTAAGCTATGGGTAGAGTAACCAGATGGTTATTTATTGTTACTTTTGGCTATCAGTATGAAGAAAAAAAACCACCAGTGAATTACTTCATAGTGTAATATGAACATTGGAAATTAGTACCATAAAATAACAGAATAACAGGATTAGTTTGGAACATGCTCTTTTGAATTACAGATTCAGAATTCACTATAAATATGTCACAAACGACCCTACTAGATAATACAAAAGTTGCTTGCTCCCTAAATACGTACACAAAACCAGCTCAAAATGTGTATGCTGGTTGTGAATCAAGGAGAACCTTTAACTGTTTACAACAGATTCAAAATATTAATGTACTCACCTGAAATGTATCATTTTTAAAATACAAAATAAAAGGTATCAGGAATAAAGAGAATCATTTAAAACATGATGCAAATAAAGAGTGTATAATTAACTTACACAGTGTTAAAGAGCTGTCATCAATTTTGAAACTACAGCTAGAGGTACTGCTACATAATCCAACTACACCACATGAAAACCCACTTACCTGCAACATACTGACAATCTCAACTTTGTTGAAGAAAATAAAGGAAGTGAGGGTAGAAAGAAAATTCTCTTCAAAAACAGATGGTGTCGGCAAGATGATATCCTGAATATACTGTACCCTGTAAGTCTGGTGGATTTTTTGCCTGAGTTCAGAGTCTGTTATAGGAATAACCTCCTTAAATTTTGCTGTTTTGGTCAAGAACTCCCTGTGCCGTTTTGGCTGAGCCAAAGAAGGATCATACTCAAGGCATCCAACAACATCCATAATACACTCATCAGAAAACATCACCTCAAACAGAGTTGCTTTGTTGAGGAACAAAATTCCTCTAATAATTTCATACAGATGATGTAAGCCTTCAGTGTTCTCTAAATTCTCGCAGACTTGGAAGAGCTGTAATAGTTTTTTAATATAGCCTTCATTCTCCAAGGCCAGCGCTAGCTTTTCTCTACGGATGGGTGAGGAGAGCACAGAGGTAACTAGGTCAGCAATCTCTTCAAGTTTGTTGAGTTCACAAGTAGGAAGGTCAATCAAAGGACTCGTTTCAGGCATTTCTTCGATGTGTTCTTCTTCTGACTCAATAAGGTCCTGTGTGACTTCCACTGAAGGATCCTTACCTTGAACCTAAGAAACGAACGTGCACAATTACTGTCTCATTCCATACATGCATAAACACAAAAAAAACCCATAACATAAATAAAATAAACAAGTCAATAATTGAAGTAACATGTGGGTAATATTTTTTTTTACCTTCAGTTGCCTGGAAAATGTCAAGCCAATACCTCTAAATTTTACAGTAACTATCATTATCCTCAACAGGACATCTGTCAAAAAAAATCAAATGAGACCAAACCCTAACAGCATCTGTGCAGTCAAGAAGTCTGAAGGATCTTGGAGACAAGAAGGAAATATAAAAAGAAGAGGGTGTAACAAAAGCTTCTTTTAGCGCATCAAACAGAAGGGGCATGAAGCCTTGAACTCCTAGTAAGAGCCCTCAGCTATACTAACAAGAAGTAAACTCTAACAAAAAGATCAAAAAACAAAGGCAGGAAAATGTTACCAATACCAAAATTGGTAACAAGAAAAGAAAGAAGCAACTGTGTGCCCCTCTGCACTCTTCTTCCTCCCTCTCTCTGACCATCCAACTTCCCTCCCCATTCTTCTCACACCTCCTACAGTGGTCACTGGGCCACTGATCTAGTTCCAGAATTTAGAACCTCCTCTTGTGGGCTCCCTCAGAGGATCACACATTGCACTGAAGTCTCAGAGAAAGCTGGAAGTTCTGGAGTCTGAAGAAGGAGCCTAAGGCTAATGGTTTACATTGTCAGGCCACAATAAGACCTGTCAGACTGCTCATCAGCTCAGCCCCAGTTGAAAACCAGTTTCAAACCTGGACTATTTATTAGACACATATACTTGAGCTTACTAGGGTCTGCTCCTCTCAACAACATTATTACAGAACTGGCTGAGAATACCTTATACCCCAAAACATGATGAGGTTAAGAATGAAGCTAAATTGCCTAAATTTCTTCAAAGGAAACCGCTGGGAAATCCACATCCTACACAGAAAAGCCATGGAAAACAATGACAAATGTGTGCTTATTTTACAAGCAGGTTTAAAAATTACAGCACAAATACATGAAGTTATAGAAGACACTAAAATAGAATATTCAATGTAAACTGTACCTGGCAGATTTTTTCCCAAATTTCATCACAGCCAGCTTTTTCTTGAAAACTCAGTGCTAAATCATAGTTTTCTGCTTCTGACCAAACAATCAGGGTGTCCTGTTTAAGACAAAACCAAAAAAAATTAGTTTCTGAAACAGCTCTACACTGCATATTAATCTGTATTCCATTCAATCATATGTCTCAAGAAGAAATAAATTTAAATTCAAGTTACACTTCTCAAAAAAGAACGTAAGACATTAAACATTACATCACCTGTTCTGCCATAGGAAGCATTGCCTTTCTCCTTGCTATTTTATGACCACTACCTTACATATTATATATTTAAATATACTTTTTTTTTTTTCATATCCAAAACACTTATGGCATCTTCCTGCAACATACTTCTGAGCCAACAGTCTTGAGAAGGGAATGCACACATTATAGAGGATTAAGAAAACATACAACAACTTAAATCCTTCCTATTTAATATAGTAGAAACAAAACCCAAGATTACAGTGTTTCCTACTCAGAAAGGGTTTAGTAGAGCTTTAACAATATGAGAAAAAACACCTAACCAATGTTAAAATACTATTTTCTGAATTAAAAGACAAACAGCCTGAATAACATAAAACTCCTAACTTACTGAAGTTACAAACATCTTGCCAACAGATATTTTCATTTAAGTTTCTTTTTTTCTTTGTTACTATTGCCTCTATCCATTCAATCTGTGCACTTGCACAGTGTTATCCGGCAGATTCACTGGAATGTCTGAGTAGACTAAACAGGGGGTTTTACTAGGACACTTGCTTCTGTAATGTAAGGAATACAAGCTTGTGCTTTGACATTATATACATATATAGTTCAGCATCCTACAGGAAACTCATCTTCACATTAAAACGTTCAAATTGAATGGCACTCTGATAACTTTGCAGTACATCTCATGAGCTCCAACAAAATGGTTCAGAATTCCACCAGGTTTGTTGACTTTAAACATAAGCCAGTCCTTGCATAATGCTAAATAAGGTAACTATCTTCCCACGTTTATCAAGGTCAATATTTACCACACAAATTATTAAGGCTTTTAAGTCTTTACAATAAAAGTGATGCAGAAGGTAAAAAAATTATTCAAAGTGGTACCTTTAAGCCTAGCAACTTAAGCCCCACAAATCTCCAGCTGGTTTATAGATACCTTGGGAAACTTCAGGGACAAGAAGAAACTGCCTTTAACCGAAAGCACCACTGTCCCCTCGTATCTTTACCCCAAAAGTACTTCTCAGTTCCCTCTGTTCACCAAACAGAAAACAATGAAGCTGACTGATTACTATCTGTAAGGTGATCACTATGCTAAAATGCCAATAATCCATGACATGTTATCACACAACTATTGGTCACCATCCTTAGTGTATCCATCAAAGACAGAAGGATAAAGCCATAATTAAAGCCAACTGATCATCACTGCTCTTGAAGCTACTGTCAGTCAATATTCTTTAAACATTTCTGATCAAAATCAGGCTAGTTTAGATGCTTAAACAGACCTCTAATAACACAGTTATCTGGGCTTACACAGGTCAGGGAACACTCCTAAGTATTTATTTCTGCTGACAGATGGGAGGGAACTACAGTTTGGGACAGGACTGATGATCTTTTTCTTTTTATTTTTTTTCCAAAGTTTAGCATACTATCTTTTTCTTACAGCAACATTGTTGACATGTGCCTACTAACAGATCAGCTTCCTTCTCACAAAATGTAATCACAGGCTGCATTAGGAAAAAAAGAAAAATGTGTACTTGTGTAAGTGCTGGTTTGTTTTTTTCTCATTTTTACATATTCCTCTGAAGAAACAATTTTCCTGTTCTGGAATGAACTGAGGTCACTGTGCTATGCCATTTATGAGTGTTGTTTATTCATACTACAATGTCCTATATTATACTTGCTCTTTTGACCTACAGTCACAAATATTTATAGGTAGCTTCCCTGCTTTCAGGCTCTGATTCAAGTGCACAAATTGCACAACTTCATATAGTGGACAGGGGTTTTGCTTACAGCTGTCCATGCTCATCTTCAGCTCTCGGACAGCTGAACCTCTACATTTATAGTGTGCCATTTTAGAGTGAGCAGTTCAACTGGGCTACGAAGGAAATAATAATTGTCAAATGAAAAGTTTGACCAGCCCTATGACCTGCTTCTTTTCTAGAGATTAATCAAAAAAAATAAGAATTCTTCAGTACAATTTTATGACTGTTACAGAACTCAAAATTTGAGGTGTTCATGTTCTGTGAAATTACTGATGCCCTTACAGTCAAAATCAATACCCGTCCAGGTAAGCTAAGACTCACAAGGTGCCTCAATGAACAAAGAAATAAAGTACATGACAAAGTCCTATTATAGCCCACAACGATTCAAGTAAGAGAGAGAATGCAGTAAATGCCTGCATGCCTCCATAGAGACTGCACTCAAAAACTCGTCAGAATTCTCAAGTCACTGAATGGTACTTGTTACAATCTGTACTGCCCACACAAACCAGAAGTTACGTGAATTTCTCAAAAAGTACTTCTGAAAGACTGAGTTTAATCAGAAAATAATTACACCAATATAAAACCCACTCATCAGTGTATGCTTCCTGCACAACCTAAGACAACAGACAGAGGCTGCAGACAGACATCTTCCAGGCCTAGCTGCCAGGAGAGTCTACCAGAGATTAGCACCAGCAATGCTGCTCTGCTACTGAGAAACAGCAACATTCCGTAACTCGCTCAAACACAATATAAAGACAAAATGGGAGGTTAATTCAGAACAACAATAAACTAAAACAGAATTTCAAACTCCTCGTCACTGTAGATACAATTTGTGCGATGTCTGCTACTCACAGAATCCCAGCATTGCAGGGGCTGGAGGGGATTTCTGAATATTATCTTGTCCAACACCCCTCATACAGCAGGGTCACCCAGAGCACAGTGCCCAGGGCCACACTGTATTGTCCAGGCAGGTCTGGAATCTCTCCAGAGGAGACTCCACAACCTCTATGGGCAGCCTGGGCCAGCCACTGCCACCCTCACAGAAAAGAATTTTTTCTTCCTGTTCTGATGGAACCTCCTGGGTTCCAGTTTGTGCCCAATGCCCCTTGTTCAGTTACTGGGCACCACTGACAAAGAGTCTGTCCCCATCCACTTGGCACCCACCTTTTATATATTGATAAGCATAAGATCCCCTCTCAGTCTTCTCTTCTCCAGGCTAAACAGCCCCAGGTTTCTCAGCCTTTCCTCAGGAAAAGAGATGCTCCAGTCCCCTCAGCATCTTCATAGTCTCTGCTGGACTCTCTCCAGTAGTTCCTTCTCTCTCTTGAACTGGACACAATACTCCAGAGGTGGCCTCACTAGGGCAGAGTAGAGAGGGAGAACTTCCCTCAACCTGCTGGTCACACTCTTCTTAATGCACCCCACGAGACCGTAGGCCTTCTTGGCCATGAGGGCACATTGCTGGCTCATGGTTAACAACCCTACACTTGGCTCCTCAACCGGGCCATGCCAGCACACATATGCTGTACAATGAACCAGAGGGTGGTAAACACATGCTAATAAAAAATTAATCTGCCAAAAAGATGTATTGCAACAGAATCAGTTCCTCTATCTAACCTGTCACACAGTAACATGAACACTAGTGCTGTCATGAAAGAGGAGTGAAGAAGCCCCCTGGCAACTGCTCAGGCTGGCTTTAACAGCACCCCTGCAAAAGTGTTAAATCCCAGCCTCAAGGAACTCTGATCTTGCCTCAAGCAAATGCTCTGTTCTCATGAGTGATGGCAGCTCTGTGCAAAAGACAGTACTTGCACACATTTTTCATCTCAGATCTGAGAACAGATAGAGGACACCTAAAGGAGAGTTAACATCAGAAGGCAGCATTCACAGCAAGGACTGCTGTAGCAGTTTGAAGTCTTACAGCCACGCAACTGAAAATTACCGCCCTCCTAACTGAGCTGGAGGAACAAAGCACACAATGGATCTTCTGCCAGTTTAGCCAGAGAACTGTAACCTCAAGCAGAGGGTGCAACAACAAATAGGAGTAGTTTAAACAGTTTTTACCACACCTGCTAGAGCCTCCAGAACACACCTGACCCCTACCCTCTGGTCAACATGGGGAGTTCAGGAGAAGTACACAACTCCCAAAGCCAGAGGGATCAGGCTCACGTTCTTTGCATACACGCCATTTGAGGTTCTTTGATATAGTATGTATACTGTATATGATATAGTATAGCCTGGCACCTGTCCAATCCAAGTTCTATTTTTCTTAAGAGATCACAATTCTATTACGCCTAACACCATGACAGAACTAAACCCTGTATGAAACTAGTGACCACAAACATGATTTGCGACAGCTGTAAATAGGCCTGCACTGTTTACAGTTAGTCAATAGTTACAGCGCTACTTAGCACAACCAGTGTAATACTGGGAATCACAGACAGATGCACAGCAACTAAATCAGTTGGTTTCCTCTTTGCACAGAATGTTGCTATGCAAATTGAAATTTAAGCTATAACTATCCTGTAAGTCCATTTGAGTACTTTACATGAAGACACGTGTAAGCAGGACACATTTCCTTTCCATCAAGCTGCACCATCTTGTGGCTTTTCCCAACCGAAGATGATCAGCACCTTAGTGAAAATCTGCAACTGAACTCTGGCATGCAGAAGCAAGAGCTCTCCTACACACTGTCATCCACCTACAAGCGCCTGCCTTGGGCAGATCACTAGAGCTTCCAAGTCTTCAGGCTACCTCTGTAAGAGCCTTCAACATGCAAGTCGGGACACTGAGGGAAGATAACCTCTCTTCATCTCTGGTTAATCAAAATCTTGCCACCATTTTAAAAAAGGATCTGTTCTGAGACACCCAGGTTTGAATACTGCAATCTCTTAGCAGTGAGACAGAAATCTCACAAGCAGAGAAGTATGAGAATGCCACATTAAGGTTTGGGTTTTGCTACTCAGAAGGAAACACAAAACTTGAGGACAAATCTATGTCAACTAAAAGTTGTATAATCTCCAAGGTCATATAAATCTAAAACCTGTCTCTGGAAATCATCAGTCATTATTATTCTTAAACTACGACAAACACCAAACGCAAGCCCCTTCAAATGTGTGAACACTGAAACAAATGCTTTCAGCCACAAGGACACAAAGCATTAGAGTCAGTAATAAAAGCCAACCAAAACAAACATCAACCTCTGTTTTTCAAAGCTACGATCTACAAAGACTTCCATAGGAAAAACGACAAAAAAGCTACTTAAATCTCTTGAAACTTTGCTACCAATTGAGTAAAGATGGCTTTTAAATAATCAGTTGCATGAGGTTTCATAAAAACAGCTTTAAAAGGCAACTTTTTCTAATTTTATAGCAACATAATCTGCATTCATATTTCATTATGTATTAGTTTCCTCTACTCAAGGCTCTTGACTTTCAGAACACTGCAGAGCTCCATAAAGACCATCCTCCTTCCTCAGTGTGGCCATCCCATCCAAAGAAAGCCTGTAACTGTCATCCACCTGACTAAACCCACCAATATCTCATGAGTGAGAAGGGAAAACAACAGTAAAGAGTCTTCTGAAAAGGCAGGCCCAAGACTCTGACTTGCTCCTGACCTAAAGAGAGCCTACCTGCACTCAAGAGCTATCAAACACTCCTCAAATTCTCCTAATATAACCTGTCACCAAGCTAAACCCTAAAAGATTTGTTTCTTCATGATTCAAGAACAACAAAATTACTGTTTTCTAGCACTGAAACACTTGTGGATACTGTAACGAGGAAGAGCAGTATAGAACACTGAACAAAAGAAACAGAGAATCTACTATAGAACAAAGGAATAGACACAGTAAAAGCCACTGTAATAACCATGAGAACAATGAAGGCAGAAACACCAAAAATTAATGCGGAAAAAGGAAAAAGCAGTAACAGCAGAAGAGATGTAGTTCGCTAATATTTTTTTTAGCAGATTAAGCAAAATATAACCTATTAGCATAGCTCCCAACTGGTTTACTACTTTGTCTGCAGAAGGCTCATCCCTAGGAAAATCAATCACACAGACGTCTCACCATGGCTAGTCACTTTACTGAGGATGGGAGATACTTTCGAGGCTTAAAACAAGAACTGAAAAGCAACAATGAAAGTCCCACAAAGAAAAATTCCTTTGTGTTATTTCCAGGAAAAGAACTTGAGAAGTAAACATGCTGAAATAGAGCTGGCCAAAATTTTGCCTTTCTCACTCAGCAATTACTTCATATGGCTTGGGATGAGAAACACAAGTTACACATATTACAGAAAAATGCAAGTCCAATGTTTATTCAAATTGCACATATTCACTTCAAAGACTGAAGTCCAGAAGGGTTTCTTAAGAGACTCACATTTTAATTTCTAGAATTCCAAGTATTATAGCACCTGCAGGCTTCTAAGCAAGTTTTTCACCGCTAAGAAAAACACCACCAACAATTCCATGTCATGCCGCTTTCCTTTTTTCTTAAAAAGGTAATTACTTTGAGCATAAACCAACTCCCCAGCATCAGTAATCAGAAAAAAAAAAAAAAAAAAAAAAAAAAAACCAAACAAAAAAACTTGCCTGCTGTT
>VWZY01006902.1:65973-87574 GCA_013399075.1 Chloroceryle aenea
CGAGTGTCGGCGCTGGGAGCCGAGCGGCGAGAGGCGGCGGGGCCAAGCGGCAAGAGCCGGTGCGGCTGGGAGCGAGGGGAGCAGGAAGAAGCCCGGGCGGGCGACGGCGGCCTAGGCCTCCGCGTAGCCCCGGCCACGCTCTCACCGTCCGACTCGGCGCGCACCAGCAGCGACATCCCCTTCAGCCGCTCCACGTAGGNAGCAATAATACTTGCCTGCTGTTTTTGATATGCAGTATTTGGATTTATCTTCGATTCTAACAGTAGTGAACCTGAAAAAGGTATGAAGAGATATTTACTGATTTTAACAAAATAAACATCCCCATGCATCTTAAAACAACTACCCATATGCCAGCCAACATAAACTCATCTTAATCCATATCTACCAGAAAATCCAGGAGAGCCATCTTCTTTTAACATAATTCCCTGAACTAGGCCAGGCATGACAAAATTCAAGACAAATAGCCATATTAAAATGTATTTTTCTCTGCCATTTTAAACAAAAATTCTTCATAGCACTGTTTTTTTCTCCTGAAAACTTGTGTGTCAGGTAGCTTGATAAAGGACATTGTACAAATATGTGCCAAGTAACGCGTGGTCCAGCATAAAAATGTTTTTGCCTGAAGAAGCTGCATGGACCATTTGCTTTTATTTCCTTCAACTGTCCTTCAGAGGTGAGTCATCTACATACTATAAACCCAGGGACTTTATCTTGTGTATGTAAGTAGTGTATGTATCTTGGCAACAACTACAGAGTAATTTATACCAGTCTTAGGTGGTTTATTTAGCACATTAGCACCTGTTGGTTGACAAAGGGGGGAGCATGTACCCTTCCTCCTCCAAAAGGGGCCCCTAAGGTGACTTTAAAGTGCAACAAAACATGAGGAACACCACACAACTCGACTACAACCTGTGAATTACTAGAGGTAACAAGCAAACAACTTCTTATAGTATCAAGAAATGGAGGAAATGAGCACGTCAAAAAGTGAACAGAATTATTCTGGAAGTGAACAAGATGTCGTCACACTTTACAACTTCATCACTCTCCAGTCAAAGAGATGCAGTTGGCTAGGGGAAAAAGNCACCGCGGGGCCTTTAACGCGCCGCTTTTCATGGCTCCTCGACAGCGAGAGGGCGACGCCGCGCCCCGGCTCGGGCCTTCGCTGGCGCCGCTCCTCCGCCTCAGCAGCTACCACAGCGCCGNTGTATTTGCATTTCTCAGCCGTGTAAAGCCGCAGCTTCTGGTCGACATATGAACAATTTCACCTGCTAAAATAAGCTTTAAAAAAAATTATATATATATTTTTTGAAGTCTATCCTAAAAGACTGTGCTGGTACGAGCACAGTCAAAGCATCCCCCTTTGCGCTCATGGAAAGGGCCACGACCCTGACAAAGCAACGGGCGAGAGCCACATCCACGCCAGGGTAAATTTTAGGACCAGTCCGTGCCACAAACAACAGCACACAGGGCCCAGAATTGAAATTTTGGAGGAAAAGGTTTCCCTGTCATCACAAAACAGCAGCAAGGTTACTGTGACACCTTTAGTAACACCTATACCACAATGTGTATTTCGATGCATGTTTCCATGTTCTGTACAGAGGACTCTAAAGCTAAACTAAACCTGAAGCTGTTCCGTGAAGCTCCTCAATGAGAGAAGCATACTTAATTAGACCTTAGAAACACTTAAAATTTTAAGTCAGACCAGTTGCCAGGCACTGTGCAGTTTGTAAATCTTAAGTTTACCATACTAATAGCCAGCTACACATTTCCTCTGTACCAAGAATAATAACAATAAATGCATTTTAGTGCTTGCAGGGGAATAGGGGAAAAGGACACAAAAATGTGCAAGAAGTCAAACTGTGTGAAATAGCAGGTACTTGGAGGAGGGGAACCTTTAAAGTGTCTCAGAACAAAACCTTTCGGCTCTAAATGGGATGGGAGATGGGAGGGCAAGAGCTCCCCAGGCCAGGGTGTGTCTCATTCCCAGACAAACCACACTTTTCTAGCTCTTGCCTAATGGTGAAAGCAGTTACACCGGTATAGCTCTTGACTTACAAGACTGGCATTTCTCCGGTCTAAGTTCAATCTTGTTCCAGATGAAGGGAAATAAAGTTTACTATGGAATACACCACTAAGTAACTATGTGCAGCTTTTCTGTACTTTAGACAAACATACTCTCTAGGCAGATTTGGAAAATTAACATCTATGTAACTCAACTCTCAGCTTTTGCTCCGGCATTCATGGTAATGGGCCTCCTTAAGATTTACTGCCATTTTGGGCATCTGAGGACTGCTTATTTAACATCTGCAAAACAACCCATGGTTAAGAATGGTTAAGAGAAGCACCCTTAATAGGGTTCTGTGGAACTGGGGTTCAAACCCAGTTGCCCTTTAATATTTACCAGGTGCTATTGAAGAAACACAGTCATGAGTTTTCTTTGCAGAAGATGGCAACTCTAAGATACACCTCTGACAACTATCATACACACTTATCTTTAGCTGTATACAGCATATGAATATACTTTTGGATATGTGCATCTTACCATTACCATTATGGATAAATACATAAGTAACTGTCAAAAAACAACCATGATTTGAGTGTCACATTAAGCAGTTTACAGTTGGATTCTACAAAACCCTTCCCCACTACATGTCAGTAGCCTTTTTCACATCACAAGGCCTCATCTCCTCAATGTTTTTACACATCAGGCATATTTCTGCCTCAGTGAAAGTTCAGTAAAAAACAACACACAAGAAGAAACACAAACCCCAATGTCCATAGCATGTTGCTGCTTCAGGATGTCCACCACTTGCAAACTCTTACCTCCCACACACGCTCTTTAGCTATACAAACCAAGTATATAAAACTATGAGCTCTTCTACTTGGGCTTAAATGCAGTACTTCTCCACATATGCAAAGACCAAGAAACCACAGCAGAATGTCATAGTGAACAGCTACCAGAAGAGTAAGTGATACAGAAGTCAGAACTGGCATGAGAAAGCATTTTGCTGCTTAAGCTGTGAAACGAATCTGTGACCTCTATAGAAAGATGCCACTCCAGAATACAGGTAGATTGCATTCCCTTTTTGCACAGAGCAGCATCCAGGACTCTGCAGCATGATCTTGTCATCAATAACAATAAAAACCAGCTCAATTATTTATCTAGTTTAAACCGAGGGTAAATATGAGACCAGGAAAGCAATACATCTGAATTTCTGAATTGTAAGATTCAGAGAAAGAAAAGCAGCACTTTTCACTGTGGTATTGCACCTGCCAGTAGCCTCTCCCCATTATCAAGCACAAGTTATACCTGTTACGAGTTCTTTACTCTTCATCAAAACAAATAATTTTTGAGGGTAGACTGCAGACAGAGCAAGTCAAGTGTCAGAACATGGAGCAGCAAGGAGCTCTTAGTTTTTCTGTTGTTTCCAGAAGCAAGACAGACAACTCATTTCCTAAATCACTTAAAATTTCTTCAAGTGAAATTAAGAGACTGTTATCATTCCCTCCAGCACATAATCCCAGAAGTACAATAAGGCCAGCTCTTATGCTTTTATTATAGTACTTGTAATATTTATTGCTGGTGTTTAAAAATAGACCAGCTTCTGACACTTGGCACTTGTGTGAAAAATTTCAGCTTGGTCAAACACACACATTTCAGCTCTTCACCTGTTGACTGCCCAGCTTCGCTCTCCAAAGCAACTCTGTCCAATAGCTCCATTTAAGATGGGTCATTACAGAAGCCAATTATCTAGGGCAGCAGAGACAGAACTAATTCAAACATGAAAAAACAGCCACTGCAATAGGCCTGAGCTTGTGCTTTCAAGCACTATTAACATACCTGTTCTCTGGTATCACCTGAGAATCAAGGCCCTCCTGACAGAGTCCAACCTGCCACTACTGTCGGCTCTTGGGTGAACATGGGATGTCTGAAGCCAGCCTCCCTTCCCTGCAGGAAGGTTCAGACCAGCACACACTTAGTTCTTGGCTCCTATCGAGCTTCTCTCCTCAGGTCAGAGTGGCTGGTTTGTGCTCCTCCCAGACAGTTCCCAAGTGAATTTTTTTTTCCCACCCCTTCCCATAGGCCCTAAAACTTGTTAGAAGTGCTGACTGTACAGGTTCTACCACAGGAATATAAAAGTCTTTTTCCTCCTTTATCTAACAAGCAGAAAATCCCCCAGCACTCCCAACAGTTGATTTACTGTGACCACCACCTACCACACAAATCATTAATACTCCTGTTACTGCAGGTACGAAAATACCTTTACAGAAAGAATGGGATTCTTTTGGCTCCTAAATCATCAATTTTCAGAGACACAAATGCAAGCATCTTCCTGGTAATGTGTTACCTAAAAAACCCAAATCTACTAGAGTTACTAAGATACTACCAAAAAATACTAACTAGAGTATCCATCTGTTCTACTGCAAAAAGGAGCCTTAAGCAAATTATTCTACAATAAAAGCAGCTAAATCTTGGAAGAATCACTTATATTAGGGAGGCCAATTTCTGAAAACAGTTATGGGAAACGGGAACATCTGACCTTCTGTTTAGGGACTTGAAAATTTGCCTACGTAATTTCATTAAACTGTCCAGGATATCTAATTAATAAGGTATCACTCAATTAATTCATAGTAAGAATTCTAAAGTCCTTGCTTACTAAGAAATAACAGATTGCCAAGGAAAACTTATTCAATCTCACATGATGAAAGACAGACAACTACAAGAAAGTGGGCCAGTCATTTCTTTCTTCTTTAATGTTTTAACTTAGCATAATTAAAAAAAAAAAATCATTTTTTACTGTACATTCACATTTCTTCTTGCCCCGGTGCTTTTTTTTTTTTCTTCTTCTTCTTTCAGGACATAAACAGAGCCCACTTGCAATCAGGTGGGAAGCTGTTTTTCTTACTAGGTCTACATAAAAATTGGAGAATATCATAAGGGACACCTCTTACAATTTTCAAAGTCTGTACCTCACAGCAGAGAAAGAAGTAGTTTTTGTGAGCCCCTGGGAAGTGTTTTGAAGACTAAAAGATCAGTGAATTCACTAATGGACCGGAATTAAGAGAGGAATTCTGACACGCTTAATGAGGGTGTTTTAGGTGGAAAATTTATCACACCTATTGCTTATTCCAAACCAATTATTTTTATCTTAGTATTTTAATAATATATTTTAAAATCCAGTGTTAATGAACACAGATAATAAATTATGTTTCAGACAAATTTTGTTTTGTGCCCCTTATGCTCAGATATTTTAGCAAGTCAGAATCCTATGACAGTTTTTGATGTGTTTAGCTGAAACAGTGTCAATCATGTTAAAGGTGATACTTCTAAGTCTTTATGTATTGCTCAACATTTCAACCTTGTGAGTTGAAAAGCAAGTAAAACTTTGGCCAAGTGTGACTCTCAGCACAATATACAGAATGATTCCTTCCTCCAGGTAATATTATTAAATACTTGCTTCTCACCTTGACATTTTTATTTTGATATAGTAGCAAGAAGACTCTTAAGCACTGAAATGTCATCTACTCTTCACTGTACAAAATTCCATGTTCTTATATTCTCATCTCATCTTTGCTTAAGAAGATAAGACTGTTGGGTTTTCTGCTTTTATTTTAAGAGTTCCTAATAAAAATGAAGACTTTGAAGTTCTGCATCACCTTTAAGCTTAAATAGTGTCTATTTTAAAAATGATTCACTACCATCCACCTGTAGATTCTTGCGAAGACATCTACAGAGTCTAGTAAAGGTCACTTTCCATGAGCTATCACGAATTTTTTTTCCTGAAAGAGAGAAAATACTCTGTAACCAAGTAATTATAACAAGGCATGAAATTCAACATTTTTAATAAATAAATAATAATTAAAGAAAATGTCTTCAGTGATTTTATGATCAGGTACCTGCTTGTTCTAGTAGCTTCCTAGGGAAAAATGTATACAACAGTCTGGGGGAAAGTTCAGGTATAAGCCTACTGACAGTCAGGTACATGCTGGGTGTCTAGTTCTAGGGAAGAGCTTTGGGCATTCCATTATTGACTGAGAAGTGCCCACTAATTGACTCAAAACTTTCAAGAAAGCAGGTTTTTTCTTCTCTTTCCCTAGCCTTTTTTTTCCCCCCTCCTTTAATAAAGAACATAAATAAAAGGTGTCAAGGCAGAGAAGAAGCAATGACTTAGCTGTGTTAAGATGCCTTACATTTGAACCAATTTTACAGTATCAAGCTCTTTACAACAGCAGCACAGCAAAGGGCAGTTGCTAAGTTACAACATGCTGCAACATAATTAACAAGCAGTATTTGCATACCACGGAAAGGTAACTGTACAACATAAAAACCAGAATGATACAATTCTTTGCAATAGTTGTAAAGAGTCCAGTACTGAGTCTTCTGAAGTTGTTCCTGGGCCCTTACCTGTCACTGGGATGAAGCAGATGAATGTGGAACTGTACCTCCCAGAACAATACTGTTTTTATCTGTTAGCGTTTTAAGCACAGTTGTGGCTGGTGACTGTAGAATTTTACGTGAAAGCCTCATTCTACCATCGGTAGGATCACGTCCAAAGTATTTAACCTGTTAAGAAAACAAACCACATTAAGATGTAACAACTAAAATTGCTGGAAATATTATATTTCTATAAAAGATGGTATTTTGTTGTTGTTGTTGTGGGCTTGGTGGGTTTTGTTTTTGGTGGTTTTATTTTGTTTGGTTTGGATTTTTTTTGTTTCCTTTTTTTTTGCTTTTTAATTTGATACCAGAAAAGTCATAAACAGTTGGCATTGTTTAGTCCATATTGCTATATCAAATTAATACAGTGCCTAGGTAGCACGAGTATGACAGTACATAAATCTAATTTGAAATGATCAGGCCTTTGACCAGCACAGAAGGAGAATCTGGTATGGCAAAATATTTTCTGCGTAAACACAAAATAAAAGTAAAAAAATATTCAAACTCTAAAATATGATCAGCAGTTTATTATAATCTTAAAATTACATTAAAAATTACCTGAATTTCTTGTCCAACTTCTAATCCCAGGGCACTAGGATGTTTAATCTAGAACACAGTGTTTTTCAGAAAATACTATTTCAGTGTGATTGATTTTGTAAGGTTAGTTATAAAAGCTTATTTTTTAGTGATTCTTCAGACAATTAAAAATGTTACATAGGAAAAAAAAAAAGTGTACTGCAGTTTTAAAGAACAGTAGGATTGCAGCAGGCATATAGTTCGACCATTCTCATTACAGGGTGAGCAGAGGATAAACAAAGAGGTGCTGCTAATCTAACAGCTTTTAACATGAAAATGGACTCCAGAACAACTGCATGTGTTACAGCTACTGCACACTGTGCTTAGAGAGAAGAGATTACAAACAGCTGTGTGTAGCTTATACTTGTTTAAGCATGTATTACCTTTCTTTGATCAAGCTGTGAATTATGAAGTAACACTGGTGTCATGTTTGGATACAATTTTACCATCACTCCAGAATCTCTGTGATGGAAAACAGCATGGTTATTTCAAAAGGCACTGACAGAAATTTGTGTGTATTTTACACTGCATATTGACCCAAAAGAAAGCATTAGTAAACTTTCAATAAACAAGATTTTACTCCTCTGTTTTAAAAAAACCTTGACAGCTATAACATGTCCACTACTCATTTTTCCTTAATTGGAAGTGGATGGAAATTACTTAGGACATTGTATTTTAATAACTACCATCCAAAAAGTGCATGTAATTTCAATCCAATATTTGTCTTGCAAAAAAAATAAAAAGCAAATTCCTTCCATCTCTCTAAGAAAGATGCAAAGAGGCCTTAAGTTTTATAATTTAGAAATAGTCTAATAACTAAACAAGCAGCAAAATAAACACCCCTATTAAGAAAAAGGATACTATTTTCAACAGCAAGTACCAGGACTGATGCAAGTGGCATTATCACCAGAATACATCTGGCATTTAAAGTCAATTATTTTACATCATATTTAGGTATCACGAATATAGCTATGTAAAACAAGTTTCTACTTCAACTCCAGAGCACTTTTCATACCTTAGTTCAGTTATTGTGGCCGTATAAACTGCACCAAATTCCAAATTAACTTCCTGCTGTAAAGGGGGAGCACGAGAGGGTAGAAAAAAAAACAACACAAAAAACACCATTAAAAGACAGATTCACAAAATTAAATTGAAAAAGCTAACAACAAAATGCACTTACATCATCTTTGCAGATTTCACGGATAAATTCTCTTGCTTCATGCATGGCACTTGGTGTGGGGGCAAACACAGAATATGTCTCTTCATCCAGCTGACTTAAAGTTACACCTTGGAAATAATTTAACAAGAGGGTTTAGGTGAACACTGCTACTGTTTCAGCAAGCAGAAGAGCTACACTTAGTGAAGATGTGCATATAGCAAAATGATTTTGCATGGACTTATTACAATCTCAGAATCCTAACCATTGCTTAACATCATCTTCTGATTAGGCACTGGACAGCTCTACATGCAACTGAATTAAAGCCCCATTACAGGTATGTTTGCCAAATGCCTGGTCAAACTTGTGTGTGTTCTATGTAGGAAAACAAAATTGTTACTATAATCCTTTCATGACAGGGGAAAAAAAAGACAAAATGATTTTCATCTTATGAATGCATCTCAGCTTCTATGAATGAATTTCACAGATTTTAAATAAAATTATGGATTTTATTAACAGCTGATGGAAATTTAAGTATTTTAGAACCAGAACACAGAAAGATTATATGGTAAAATTCTTTACACCTCTAGACTAGAAAGACCAACAGACTCTGTAGGCATATGCATTCCTTATCAAGATGTCACACAGACTCTGTACGGAGCATTGGAATTGCTAAAATACAAGTCTGAAGACAGCGGCAAATAGTATTTGCAGTCTGCAGCATAAAGCACAAATTAAAAGTACCCTTTTCACTTAATAGTTCTTCATATCTACTTACCAGATGGTGGCTGCTGAATCACATACACCAGTTCTACAGAGGTGATCTACAGAACTATTTGAGGAGTTTAAGTTTAGGTACTTAATAGTTTTTGAAAGGGCATAAAGGTAGCATTAATATTCAGCAATAGTTGTGCTAATAATACCTGTGCTACCAAGATCCACTAATTAAAACTCCGCACTAGTAATAAACATATAGAGAAGAAAGGGTAAAAACACATTAGGATAAATTATCACAGGAAGCAAGAATGTCTTACCAGTCTGTGCTTGAAGTTTTTTTAAATTATAGGCCCCAGGACCAATAAATCTTAATCTTTTTGATAATGGAACATGGATAGTTTCTGAAAAACATTTAATAATACTTTGAAATGCTAAATATAATAATCTTGAAAGCTATCACAAACAAAAAAAAAGTCACATTAATTTAGGTTTTTATTTTCTATAGCTACTTGTATTTGCTGCACACTGATGTAATTTCATTTATTTCAGTAGAATACTTTAAGTTACTTTAAACCATACCAATACTGACATTTATATCCGTTCTGATTTTGTAAGAGTTTTACATAACTTCAGCTTAATTCCATCTTCTGGTGTACAGGGAGATAGAATAGCACCAAGCTGCACATGGCAATAATAGCCCGCAAAGAAACCCACAAAGAGGTAGGGGCAGAACCATATCACAAACATTCTTTTAAAAAGCTGTTTTAAGCAGCAGCTTATTGTTTAAAAGGTAATTATATGTATTAATCTTGGTGTACAACTAACATTACCTACAACCGGTCCACTTTCTTTTCTGTTAGGTCTGGGTTTTGCCAGCGTTTGGTTCATAATTTGTAAAATCTCCCTCTTCGCAGCTGTGAGAGAGTTAAGGGAAGAAAAAGGAGCAGGAATGAAAAATAAATAATTTTGTACAGGATTTAAGTAAATTTATGTATTTTCAGTTATAAAGTAGATAAACATTTGTTATAGAGTAGATAAACAGGGTATCAACTCACTGGTAAGTCTCAACTATGAACTCCCTTGAGATAACATGGACTTTGACTTCAGTTCTAAGAACTTGCTGCACAAGACATTTAAAAATTGTTCTTAAGTTACTTAAAAAAAAACACTCTACCAAACTCTAACTTTAAACAAACCTTTTTACTGATTTCTTGCACAGCAAAGAGAAAACCTCCCCACACACACCTCAACTCACCACATATGGCTTGAATACAGTATGACAAAAATTTTATAAACTGTCATAGCTTATTAATAATGTACTTGCATCAAACTCAAAATACTGCATCTAAGTATATCATAATATATTCCTCTACCCTGCTGCTGTTCTCTGTATAAGCTGCCTCCTACCCTGCTTTGCTACGCCACTAATTTTGACTTCAGATTTTCAAAACAAGTTACACGTTGTACTGAACTGGTGACTGCTAGTATCACAGCATTTTTGTTCTGTTTTAATAAAAGTAATAAAAAGCAGCAGACACTTTCACTGATGCTATGTACAATAATATGCAACTTATGTGTGGTGGTGGGAAGGGCCTGGCTGGCTTTTTAGGGATTGAAAACTCTTACGAAAAAGCTATTTATTTTGTATGAAGTGCCTATACTGAAGTGTAACAGACAACACCCAAACCAGACCAGTTTTTTGAAGATAGCAGTTTTTTTTGGACATAATGAGAATGCACACATACAAAATAATTTATTATTTAGTTTCATAAAACTCAGAATATAAGTTATCATTTAATAGCAAAATGGGTGAAAATCCAATTATGGACCTACCTGTAGCTTGCTGAATAGCTTCCATTACAATTTTCACTGGTATTCCTGGCAGTTTTAAATCAACCTAGTATGAAAAGAGTTAAGTTACATCACTATGTAAGGAAATCTTCTTTATATTTCCAGAGTTCCATTCTAGGAAGAGTTAATGTTCCAATACCTGCAATGCAGTTACTCCTTTATTAGTACCCGCCATCTTGAAATCCATATCACCATAGTAATCTTCAATTCCCTACCAGCACAGGGAGAAAGAAAGCAAATTGGAGTAACTTTATCCCAGTGTCAAGTCTCATTACACTAACAGTACATTCTATGTTTCTATAAGCCACAAAGTAATCGTGCAGACTCGGAGCTACTTCCAAGACTCGTGTGTTTGTATTCATCCCTATCTTTCTGTTCAGCATTAACACTGTTCCTTTCTATCCTTAAAAATTAAAGAGCTTTTGTGGACTAGTTTCTGAACAAGATGCAGGGGAGATTTTGTACTATCATCATCAGCTGCCACAGAAAGAAGCAGCAGAACAATAATGTGCTGCACACAGCCCCCCAGCAACTTTTTCAACTGCTCATTCTCCAACCAATATATTACAGTTTTCAGCAAATTAAAGTATGCAAGTAGTATTTATCTCCTCCTCCAAAGAGAAAAGACAAAATTCATTGGAAAGAGAGAGCTTATGAGAGCTCAAAAGAAATAAAAGAGAATCACAAAAAGATAAGAAACATGACTAGACGTTTCAGAGATTCTTCTGAAATAAGGAAGGAGTTTGTGAGACAAAATAGAGAAGATAAAACTATTTGATATTTCTCATAGCATGTTACAGAATTAACTGAGTCAAATGTTACAACAGAATGCCATAGAAGGTATTTACAGAATTAAGCAGCAATAAACCCCACCATGCTAGAAACACTCACCAGGATGTCTGTCAGCAAGCGATAGTCTTCAATATCTCCTTTTTCCAGATTGTATTTGGTAATGAGACCTATAGCTACACCTGCCACTGCACTTGATACTGGAACTCCTAATAATCATAAATAAAAATAAATTTTTATAACCTTTGGTCATTTACATATCCTTTATCACATTATCATATGTAGTTTCTTATAAGTGTCTTTTGTACCTGCATCCATTAAGGCCAAACTTCCACCACAAGCAGAAGCCATTGAAGATGACCCTACAAAATTAGAATACATGGGATGGGAAGGGGAAAAGGGGAAGAAGGGGAAAGGGAAAAGAAAGAAAAGGTGTTAAACATTGGTCAGAAGTATCTAAAACAGAACTTGATAGTGATATTCCTCAATAACATCTCTACAGTTAGCTTGCTGCTAGAAAGAAAGTACTGCGCAGCAACACACATCCTACAAATAACTGCAATTATAAATTTTCTGTAGAGGTATTTTTAACAAGAAATATAAATGGTAATATAGTTTTGAGTATTTATAGACACTGGTACCAAATAAAAAGCTCAACAAGTGTCACAATTAACATTATATCTTTTAGACACAGAATTTGGGTTTTGCAAGAAACTGCAAATGAAACTCCTTCCCTTTATTCACTACTGTGCTGTTACACAAATTGAAATAAAGGTCCATCGTTCTTGACCATAAACACCTTTTTTTTTTAAGTACTTGAGGTAGAGTTATCAACATTAACAAGGTTACAAATGAAACCTATTACGTAGAATGACTACAACTCAAGGTTGTAAAACTCAACCTTTAAGAGCCAAATTTAGTCCTTAGCACTAGGTTAAAAAGAATACAATCTTAATACCATTTGACTCTAAGACTTCAGAAGTAACTCGTATTGTGAATGGGAAATCCTGGGGAATAATTGGTTTCAAAGCTCTTTCTGCCAGTGCACCTGTTTAAATAAAAACAAACAAACAAAAATGAAGTGATTCATAAATAAAACACAGTCAGACAATATATTAAAATTTACCACATGGGACTTCTCTTGTCTGAACTTACCATGACCAAGTTCTCTTCTGTTCGTACCAGTAACTTTGCCAATCTCATTAGTTGCATAAGGAGGAAACTGTGAAATAAAAAAAAGTGTATATGGAAAACTAAGTAAAATTTTTTCTTCTTCTTTTTAAAACACATATCAAATAATTCAAAAATTTGTCACAAAATTATAATTTTTAACAATTAAAAAAAGAAGTTCAACCACCATGTGACATCCATCAGTTGTTTAGATGGCAAACCAGGACCAGCTTAGGTGATGTTTTGTAAATATTTTACTTCAACAGAACAAAAGAGAATAAAGCAGTTGCAAGGTAGTTGAAAAACAACATAAGATTATTTCAATTAAACTTGTCCAACAACATATCAGAAACCTCGTTCCTGTCATATGCATAATGGAACAAGATATGCCTGTTGACTGTATGAAATACTTTGGGCAAGTTCCAAAGGCTGAGAGAGATCCAAGATGTAAAAGTACTTACTTACTACTGATGTAGTATATCAGCTGAACAACAGAGTTTACTAAAAATAATAGAGCAGGTTAATCCTGCTTTCAGTAATAATCCATTCTAAGTGGCTAACCTCATGTTAAGATATTAAAAAAGCTGTCTAAAATGGCAATTTACAAACTATCTAGTGTTTTTTAGGAAACCAGCACTTCTGTTCTTAAATTAAGTATACATTCTAATTCTAATAATTAGAATTATTACATTTTAGCAAATCTAGAGAGAATTCTTATCCTTGGAAGTAATCAATTTCACCTCTAGAGGACAAAGACCTTCTGTGAATCATGCAGAAAGCTGGGACACAGTAAAATTCTCACCTCGTAATGCAGCATGAAGTTTTTATCTTTTATTCCACTGTTAATTAAAAACAAGACCATGTCAAAGAAGAGCAACCAAATATGTCTAACATGCAATAGATAATATATAATAATATATTCAATTATGCTTACAAATAAGACTCAGAGCCATCAAATCAATATATTTGCTGATCGCTCACATTTTTCCTAAGGTTTTCTATATAATAAACAAGTTATAAACAGTCAAAGAAAAAAAATGTTACAGCCATCATGATTAAAAGTTTCCCTGGTTTAGTACAGAATAGGCCCTATCAAATCCTTATGCTGGTTTTGGTGTGTCAGAAGGAAAAAAAAAATAATCTTCAAAAACATCAGGATCCTACTGTGCACACTGCAGTGACAACTCAGAAATGTAAGCACTCAGAAGGAAAAATGAAAATTCTCTGTAACCACAAAATAGCTTGATTAAATAAAAAAAACCTGCACTCAAAAAGTTACTGAAGCATGATGAGACCTGACTCTCACCAATAAATACAAAAAAAGCTAATCTATAAAGAAAGTTGCTTCAAGTCAAGTTGCCTGTAATTTCATATAGAGACAATCTCTTATTCATGAAGCAATCTAATAACTGCTAATTAAATTCCATTATTTAATGCTAACTAATTTCCAAGAATACCAAAATTACAGAATATGGACAAATACCTCTAAGCCAAAAAATTTAACTGAAGCAAACCTGACACACTAAAATATAAAAGCTCCCACTTAGGTGGCATGAGATCACTGAACTGCAGCTTTGAAAGAAAGAAACCTGACCTCCCCAACAAGATCACCCTCAGCAATAAAAAGTTAACAGCACAAGAACTTGTTTGCTATATTGTTATTTTTTTCTCATTCCATTAAAAAAAGGGACAGAAATGTTTCACCCTATGAACATTTTCATTTCGAGACATGCCGAGAATATTTAGATGGGCTTATTTAGTTGAGAAAGACACCCCTCCATCCAAAGTATTTGCCTTTATTTTTTATTTTTTCATTTGAACCAAACTTGACAAACAGAACAGCAATTCATGGGCTACATGCATCAAACATAACTTCTAATTGTGTGAGAAATAGATTAAATTGAGTTGCATGTATATCAAGTTCCAAGTGTGGTGATGAAGACTTGAAACAACTTCCATCAATTATTTAGTTAAAATAACTTGATAAATGGACTCAGTTTTACACATTCAAGAGCTCTTTTCATTCAAAGCCAAACTGGATGTTACTTACAATACTATCCAATTTCAAATGTGTGTCTATGGAATTAACATCAATTTAAACAAAACCAACTACAAAGTTCTCTTGAAAACAGGTCGCTCTGAAGCCTGATTTTACACACTTTTTCATCCTGATGAATACATATATATATATATATTGAAGTTCATGGAACTTTTATCAAATGTGCTTAAACGCTCAGCCTCATTACAAAAGACCAAGAGATAGACATACCTCACTGCTGTTGAGATAACATCTGATTTTACACTTGATTCTATAGAGTCAAAAGTAACTGTACAGAGAACCTACAATAAGAAGAAAGAGGGTAAATAAACTGCTCATCAACACTTCCAACTTTTACTGGTTATGAAGAATCCAAAATAATGACTTCAGCAACAAATATGATGCCATCACCTACCACTTATGCAAAGCTTTTTTGTTTCCTTCATCACACAGACTTAATGAATAATCAGTAAAGATTATAAAACCTTACAAGTGATCACACTGAAAAATACTAATTTAATCCTTCTTAACCTGGTAATAGCTTAGAACAGTTTTTGTTCACTAACACACTGAACTAATTAATTTTAGAGTCAGGTCTAGATGTGGCCTCAATGTTGTGCAAAAGGCCAAGTCTGTTAGTGCACAGGCTTGCAGGGGCTGTTATTTTTACTGCAGTAAGAGGGGGAAAAATACTGAGTAGTAAATGACTGTTTGCAACTATGCAGATACCCTGTAATAAGTCGGATCATCAGCTGACAGTCTTCTAGGAAAATGATCTATAAAAGTGTAGAAGAGCAAATCTCACATTCAATCTGCCCAAAATCTGATATTTTTTGCCAAAGAAGAAAAAAGTCTAATGTGGCTTGTTTGGTTGGTTTTTGGTACAACTTCCCTATTTAGAAGAGGTTTTATATGAAGTTCCTTTAAAAAGATTTCTCATGACACCCACAATTATAGAGCTGCTCTACATACCAATAACCCATTATCTGAGTCACCTGTTTTTCTAAAAATGAACAATGATTATTTTTGTTGAAATAAAAGCTTTTTGTTGTATCTTCAACATAAAAGCTTACAAAGAGGGATGAAAAAAGATACAATTTTAAACTTCTTACTAACAACCAATTTTACTTTAAACCAACCTGAATTTGAAAGCTTTCTTCTCAAACCACTGCCCCACAAGACAAAACACAACCAACTAAAAATGCCCCAAAGCTGCCCATCTTATCTGAACAAGGAGAGTCTCTACAGCATCTAACTTTAGTTATTCAGTCTTCAGGACGTCTGAAGCTCACCAGCCTCCTTCTGGGCACATATGCTTAGAATATTATCTTAATCTGTACCATTCATATATCAAGGAGCCAAAGCTTTGTCTACTGTCTTAATGGACACATATATTTGATTTAAACCTAAACTGTTTTCTAGTTACTGTTTGAACATGAAGAAAAAGGAAATTTTGCATTTAAATGAAAGATATAAATTATCAAAAGCTGGTATACTTGTAATTACCGAAATTAGAATGATGTTTAAAGATATTACCTGTGTTTGACCTCTCTGAAATAAGGCTGAGCCATGAAGCATTCTAAACATGTTCACTTCACATTTAATATCTCTGAGGGAAGTCAAATCTCTCCCATCACACCTAAAGTTACAAGCAAAAATTATTAGATCAATGGAATTGTAGTCTTGGCTAAAAAGCTCTCAGAAATATTTTTCAGTAGGAGTTTGATACACTTACCTTCTATATTCATTCAGAACAAGATTTCTAAAAATATCCTTTGAAACTACATTGAAAGATTCCATAATTTCATAAGGTTCAGCCTCTGGAAATTTTTCTGGGTATGAAAAAGAAATTGCATCTGAAGTTAGAAAATGAACTTTTGGGCAAAAAGCATGTTCTAACTCTACTTAGAGCTAGTTCCGCTTAAGCTCTAAGTATTAAGAAAGCAGCAAATAATACCTTTCAGCTGTTCTTCTGTTTCAAGTCTTATTTTGTTAATTGCTTCATCTCTGGAAATCTATAATAGAGGAAAAAATCCTTCACAGAAGGAGTGGTGGGATATTGGAAGAGGCTGCCCAGGGAGGTGGTTGAATCACCATCCCTGGATGTGTTTAAGAATCGCTTAGATGTAGTGTTGGGGGATATGGTCTAGGGGTGAAATTGTAGAGTAGGGTGAATGGTTGGGCACGATGATCCCATGGGTCTTTCCAACCTAGATGATTCTGTGATTCTGTAATTGCAACAAGTTAACTCTACAAGGCAGAATAACAACAGAGGTTTGGCTTGATGGGGTTTCCTTTGGTTTAAAATTCAGTAAAACTCAAGGAGCAGGATTGTCACACAAATTCAAAGATTTGTAATGTACTGCAAACAAATATTCTGGTACATAAGAATTTACATAATAATTTATTATTAATATTGCAATTACATGCAGAGGAAGATTAGAGGTTTTATTGACAAATTAAATCTTACTACATTTTCATGATGATATTAATTAGAAAATAATTGTATCATGTTTGAATTACTTACTTTATCATGGCTAGAATCCGTGAACACCTCATAGATCTTGTTAAAAGCAAGTCTTTTGGAAGGAAATAAAGAATGTTTGAACAGACAATTTAAAACCCGCTTACACAATTGTTTTCTTATGAGGGCTAAATCTTTGATTTCATTAGCAGTGTGAAAGCATCAGAATTACATTTATAAACATTATTAGCTCCAGCCTGCCTGCTCTCCTGCTACTGCTCTGAAATTTGTTATCACTTCCACAGCAAGGCTTAAACAAGCTGACATCCTGACTCCAGTCGCCATTCCACAAGAAAGGAATATTAATTTACAATACTTCCACTGGGTTTTCAGGGTATTTGTTTTGCCCTGTTCTCACTAAGCATTAAACCAGAGAACTAAAGGCCATGTTCCTAAATTTATATAGAAAACTCAGCAAGTAATTCTAAACATTCAGATCATGCTGTTTTACTAAAGAAAACCCCCAAACTATCTGATCAGAGATCATAAAATTAAATCACCATTAAATAAGCATTTTGAGTCACTTAATAGATTTTAAATCAAAATTTCTTTTTCTGAACTCACTTTCTTGCATATTCCACAGTCTCTTCAGGAGCAACAAATAACTTCTGAACAGTTCTCTTGACAACACCCCGTTCTTTCACCAGCTGTTGAATTCCCTGAATTATTTGCTGGGTATGCTTCACCCCTACTTTGATGGCATGACAGAAGTCTTGTTGTAATATATTCTCGGCAGTTGCTTCCAACATAACTATCAATGGAAAGTTAAGAATTAAGTAGATTACTATTTTACTGTACAATAGCAATCTCACTCATTTCTGAGGCAATACAGATTAACAGGAAACTGTATAATGGCATTTACCTAACCAAAAGTTCCCTAACCTATCACTGTTGTATTTTTACACAATAGTAGGACTAAACAAGTTTCAATATTAGGAATATCTGCAACAAGGCACACACTTTATTTTTAAACACTCAACAGGTATTAATAAACAACCTACTTACCAACTTGATTTTGTGGAGCTCCAGCAACTATTAAGTTTAAAGCACTAGAAGACATCTGTTTTCGAGTTGGATTGATAATAGTTTCTCCATCAACCATTCCTACCCTTACTGCACCTACAAAAAAAAAAAAATTATAATAAGAAAGCTCTTTAAGGCATCATTTTACTTTGATAATCACCTATCTAAAACCAAGAACTAAGCCTATGGATAAATTTTAAAATATCAGCCTATTAGCTATGTATTAAGAAAAAAAATATTTAAGGCAAAATAATCTGTTCTTTAATTTCTTTTGGGTGGTATTACTGGATAGGGCACATGATACCAAGTAACATTACAGACAAGGCTGTAAGTCTATACGGTTGGTCATTTGAGTACATGTTTTGTAGAAAGAGGCAGGTGGGGTGAAAATACAGATAAATATTTGTTCTTGGCTAGGTATTTCTCCTGCTAAAAAAATATTCACAATTAAATATAGCTCTTCTTGAGTTTCTGGAAAGAAAGTATTCTTATCTCACTATCTTCTAAACAATGCTTTTCAAGAATCAAGTGTCTCTAAAGAAAAAAAAAAAAAGTTATTGGTCTCTACACTATACTATTTTTGGATTATAAATCCTTCTAGAAGTATACATAGTCCAGAAAAAAAAAACCAAAACAAACAAACCACTCTGAAGAGCAATACTCCACTGTAAAATTACTTTCAGTACTTGAAATGAAAGACACCAGAGCTTAGATTCAGGTTCTTGTCAAAACCAAAAGCATGAACCTGCAATCTAAGCCTTTCATTATGTTCAAATCATCCATCATTTCAAAATATTCACTTACCAATGGGACCATTCCATGGGATATCAGATAATGCAAGTGCTGCAGAAGCTAGAATGAAGAGATAAAAATCTGTATCAGAAAAAAATGGATCACATTAAATCACAACCATGCAGTAATTTCTAACAGTTCTCTTACCTCCATTAATTGCCAGAATGTCAGGATCATTGACACCATCTACTGCTAAAAGATTACAAAGGATCTGGTATAAGAGAAAAGACAATGAATAATTTTAATCTATACATTTTCATTAGCTGTCAGTACAAAGCTAAGGACAATAAAACAAAACATCCCACATATTTATACAAGCCTATCCTGCAGATGAAGATTTCTTCAAACATTTAAACTCGGAAGCTCACAAAAATCACACTAACGTATAATATCCTATAATCATCTTTCCTCTGTAAAATAGAAGATATTTTATTTTTTTTCCTGTATCTCTACAACAAAATTTGCAACTAGCATGTAATAAAAATAACTCAAGACATGGAGATGACAAACTGTAAAGCAGCATTACACCATTAGACTGTTTTTCAAAATGTAAACTGCTTCTGGATGCTAATGAGAATTGCTTTTCTTAAGGCAGTGTCTATATCAAGAGAAATTTTCATTGTATATACTCAAATTTTCCATTTAAGGACAGTGAGAGTGACCTACCTGTGTATCATAGAAGTAGCCTACTGGAAAAAGTGGTCTGATTGACCGATCTGCAAAGGAAATATTTGAAGTCTAAGAAGTGATGGTTTTCAGTGGTCAGTGTTTAGTGTGTCTTGTAATAACCGCACAGGAAAACAGCAAAATGGTTCAAATTAAGATCCAAACAAATGAGAAAAGGCAAAGAACCCAGAAGAAAATAACATATAATCAACTCTAAAATTTCAGTAGCATTTAAAATAAAATAAGAGATATTTGGGTGAGCACACCCAGCTTCAGGGTAAGAAAAGGTAAAAAATGAAAAGTCTTCTATACTTCTATTCTTCTGACATTACTGCAGAACAGCTCTGCATAAAGCAGTTAAAAATTACTATATTTTCAATTATTCATGAGGATATTAAAAATATTTAAAACACACTGTAAATAAAATACCTACCTATTACTCTGCTTGTAAGAATTTCTTTATCAGTGGAACCAAGTTCTCTTCTTAGATAGTTCGTAGGAATTCTTCCTGCTGCAGCAGCTTTCTGACGATAGTCAACCTTTTAAAAAGAAAACAGATACTCCTGAAGACAACAGATTACATATTTCAAAGCCACAGAATCATCCACGTTAGAAAGGACAGGCCTGAAGGTCTGCAAACCAATACCCTGCTCAGAGGAACATCAACTCTGAATTCAGATTACATTATTCATGGCTCTGTCTTGATGCCCAAGGGCACAAGTGCACCCCAAATTCAGGGTTTTGTGTTTCATAACAGAATGAGAATTTCATAAGGTTCCTGTTGGCCCATTCCTCCAGCCATGGTCCCTCCAGACAGCTGCCCCACTTCTAAGAGTATCATCTTCACCTTCTACTGCTAAGGCTGCCACTGATTATCACAAAGTTAGTTTGGTGATTAGTACTTACCACTAATGGCATAAACTGAGATGCAGAAGGCTTAGTTTTACTGACTGCTGTAACCATTACTGCTGTGTCACCTAACTGGGTTAAGAAAAAAAATAAAGTCAGCAGCAACCAAAATATTGTCTGAAGTTCTGAATGCACAAAGTAAAACTCGAGAATAGTCTCTGCAGAAAACAACCACATAAACACATACATCATTAGTCTCACTTTTCAAAACCAATATTTTCCTACAAAATACAGCTATACATTCATTGCCACTTGAGGTCCTATACCCTTTTAACAGTCCCTGATGTCCTAACAATGACTATTTAAATCCAGGAATTTTGAGGTTGCACATACTTAAAAAGCTTTGCCTGTTTGTTTTTTACCTGAACAACAGCAGATCCATCAGCAAATCTAGCCAGTTTTCCAGAAGACAGTTCCATCTTTCTATCAGAAAGAAATGATCTGTTACTCATAGTGAATTCAAATAAATTTTCCAGTAACTTCTGCCTTCATCTACTGCACCAAGTGTACAGAATGCTGGCTACACTTCATATTGGACAGAAAAATGCTCATTAGATATGGAAATTTAAACTCTTTGACCAAAAGAGACCAAATCCTCTTAACTTTAATGTGCTTTTGCCTCAAATGTCCTGCTTCTTTCACCTTGAAGCAAAGACCAGCAGCAAGACAGGATGTCACCTAAAGTTACATACATGGCTGAGAGCCAAAATGCTTTATCTCCCCAGAAGATGACTCGCCCACCTGTCCAAGTGGGTTTTAAGTCTTGCAGCTTGAAAACTCAAGTCCACACTCGCTGCTCCCTCTCAAGAAAGGGGGAGCTGCCTGCACACCCACAAAACATTTTTTCCCAGTACGGCTCTAGAACAGTCTGTCTTGCACACAAGAAAGAGAAGGAACACCCCCTGCCCTTCCCCCGCGGAGAGAGAAGCAGACTGTACGTGTGGCAGGGCA
>VWZY01006902.1:93823-136362 GCA_013399075.1 Chloroceryle aenea
CCCCCCTTTCAGGAAAGCTATTTGGATATTGTACTAATCAAACTGTGCATGTATATATATAGCCTACATGTTTTCATATGGTACAGTGTATCATACCTGCAGTTCAATAAAGACTTTTTTTTCACAATCATACTTTTTTTTTTTTTTCACTAATGAGCTTCTAAGACATGTGAGTTTATGATTTTTACTGATGTAAAATTAGTGAAAGACTTCAGGAAAAGAGCTGCTATTTTTTTTCTTCAGTTGTGGTAGAAAGCAACCCGGACTAAACAAGAAAAAGACAGGCTCCTTATGTGAACAAGTAGAGGCAACTTCTTCACTTTTGACTGAGTCCTTTATCCCAGCTATTCTATTCAGTTGAGAATAAAATGGTTTTATGCTCAGCAAGCTGTTTTCAGAAAAGGCATCTTCCCAGTGTATGGGATGTGATTTGTATCTACAAGTTAGCTTTAAGATATGCTTGATGTGGGGGGAAAAAATGGGGCAATTTAGTTTTTGTAGTCTTCTTGCAGGTTAAAAATGAGATCAGCAGATGTGTAGAGTAGGAGTGGCCCTTAAAAACAGGGGGTCTCTAGTGAAAACATGTATGTTCAGATGCAGGGACTCTGTAGCTGCACACAGGCTTTGACTAAAATATGTAAACATGAGCTTGCAAGAGCAGTTCTGCAGGATAGTGGGACTGTCTCTTGCTAACAGAAATTGTTATAGAGGGTTCTCTATCAGAATATATATTACTTGGAAGTAAAGATGTGGTTTGTAATTCTTCTTTCCATAAACTCTTAATGTTCTTGGCCAGATACTGAAGTGGAGCTGTAATTGTTGCTGGGAGCTGTGGCTTTGGGTCCTTTGGCAGTTGAAACCACCTCTAATTCATTTAATCTGATGCTTTTAAATAAAAGTTCTTCTGAAATCATTATCTGCATATGCTGCAAGATTGTATTAATGCATATTTCTAGCCTCTGCTTAAAAGAAAATTATTCCTTGTAATAAAGTCTGTCCTCTCGAAGGAGTTGCCTTCATATTTTGTGATACTTTGTATTGAGCTGCTTTCTCTTTCACCAACTTTCTCAGCAATAGAAATATTTTAGGTTAGTGTTTGGGACAAGTGGTGCTACCTCCTGTTTGGTGTACTATTTGAGATTCTGCAAGTATTTCTTCTCTGTATTTGTACAGTGTCTTTGAAATAAACACTCTTTTGAAGTGGTAAATATGCTTTGGCAGTGAGTGTGGAGCTGGGGCTGAGGCTTATGCTGGGGAGCAGGGGGATACTCATGGAGTCAGACAGCAGAAAGGAATGAGTGGATGGATCTGAAACACTTGCTCCTTATTTGTTGGGTTGTCATAAATGAAGGCATTTGGGTTGGAAAAAAGAGGACTGTCACAAAGAGGGTGCAAATTTGTAACTAGTAATTTATAAAAAGCTGGGCAAGTACCACTGGACACTGGGTGTGGAAGAGTGGAAAGTGGTCCTCTTTGGCTAAGGCAGCAGCTGGTGAGGTTGGAGAAACAATATTGAGGGAAAGAGTCTTATTAAACAAAACTCTGCAAGCAGGAGTAGAGAGCATCCACCAAAGCAGCACAATTGTGGCCCTGTAGGTCTCAGGTAATGCCCTTGTTCACATTTAGAAGTCCCCTTCTCTTGTTATCCCAAATCCTGGCTGAGAGTATACCTTGTGGAGTTCAGTAAAAGGCTCTCCAAGTTACCTTTTCTCATAACAAAGATTCTCTTTCCTTAAGATGTGTCACCGAATCATATTTGACATCACCAGAAAGTCAGAGGGTCAGGCAACTACAGTGAGAGTTACTGGTTTTAAACAGTTGGCTGGATAACAATGTGTTTCTTCCTGAGCAGTGTGAAACATTTTATTTCATCCTGGAGACTATGTCCTCTGCTAGGTATCTTTGGAGTCTTTCTGGAAGACCCACAGAGGATCTCATCATGCCCTGGCGTTTCTGTAGTGAAGAAATTGAGAATACCCTGCCCACATTTTCAGAAAGCACCCTGGACAGATGAAGTCCCTAAAATTAGTTATTTCATGCATCTGTCTCTATTTAGTCTTCTGCCATGCGATGGCACTGGTTAGCTGACCATGGGTTATGCTGCTCCTATTGCAGTCCGAGATGGGTTCTGGCTGTTTTATGGTGATGCCCACAGAGTGCAGCGCTTGCCCACATAACTCCTCCATATCTTGCTTGGAAACTTCAGAAGATGGGCTGAATATTTGTGAGATAATAGAAATTAACAGTCTGGTTTTCATTGCATATTACTTAATAGCTCTTTTATCCTTGAGATAAATCCTCAGCTTGACTCTTCAGTGTGATCAAATGAAATCTGAGCAATTTTTAACTTTCAGGGATGATTGAGTGTCAGAGGATTTTTCTTTTTTTTTTTTTTAATTTGGAGAAATATCTACACAAATGGTAAATTTTACAAAATTTACAATGGACAATGCTCCCCTCTGTGTGTGCAATGGGACTGAGGATTGACTGGAGAGCTGCAAAGTCCATGGTTTGAAAAGAAGGACCTAGGGGTGTGATTTTAAGCCTCCTCAGGCATTTACATGAACTCTGAGCATTCCGTGCTGGTTGGGTTTTTTTTGTTGTTGTTTTTGGTGTTTGTTTGTTTGTTTGTTTTTCAAAAGAGCCAGAGTTTAAAAAAAAAAAATGGAAAAACACGCTGCCTGTGTGGGATAGTTTTTAGATATCTATTTTCAGGACTGAATTAGCACCACTTCTAACACCACAAATGGCTTTGTGACCTGTACCTTCAGTGAGTTTAAAAAGAGATGTAAGTGAACATTATGTGTAATGCACAAACCTTCCAGATGTGTGTGCTCATTTACTGTCAGTTCAGGTTTTGGGTGTCCAAGTTAAAATGATTTCTACTCTGGCAACCTCTCCCCAGAATTCCCATCAAAGGGCTGAGCACTGCCTGGGGCTCTTCTCTGTACCAACTTACGAGGCCATGCAGACCTTTGTTGGTTGTGAAGAGCCAAAGGTCTAATTTTAAATGATTGTGATAGGAATGGTGATAAATACCAAGGAATACAAACATGTTTGAAATGACCTGAGGCCCTGAATTGCTTGCCCAGAGGTGAAAGGTGGGCAAATGACAGTGGCAAACTGAGTGTGGGCATCCTTTTGGGACAGTAGTTTCCAAAACAAAGCCAAGACCCTTGTTCAATGGGCAAGCATCTGTCTGATCCAGCATGTAATGTAAAGAAAATGCATGTAAAATAAAATGTGTATTTTATGCATTTTAAAAACAAAACCATCATATTGTCTTGGATTTTCCTGTGTGGTAACCCATAAACTAGTGGTACTGCACTCACTATTGCCTTCAATCATAGAAAAAAAAATTAAAGGAATTATAGCTTTAAGTCCTGATGTGTTTCTTTTATTTATTTCCTATTTCTGTTAAGCAGAAAATAATGAGCTGTCTTTTTCTGTTGTGTGAGGATGCATTTTGCTGATTAAAATCCCTTTGGCCACTGCGTGGCTTAGGAATGTTGCTGTGGATTCAGGGTCTGCCCCTGTTGAGAACCTGGTCAGAATAATTTAGCTGTTGCTGACACTTTCAAATAGCTATTTAATGATTACGTAGGATTTCTAGGTGAATGTGCTCTCTTTTAACAGAATATTAATTTTTAAAAGCATTTTCAAGTAAGAGAAGTAAAAGACAAGACAGTCATTAATAGGGCCTCTCAAACAAAAAGCAAAGCTCTGGAAGCCTCAAAGTTGCCAGTGATGCCATGCAGAAAGGCCCTGTTACTCTCAGAGGAATGGCAGGAGGATGTAATGTAAAAATCAGAAAAAGACAGGAGGTGATGGCTTGCCTGCAACTTATCAGTAATTAAGACATCTTAGCCACTGGGTCTTTTTAATTTTTGCTGTTTGTGAAGCTCAAGGCAAAAGTTTTGGAAACTGTCAAAAGTTGGATGTTGATGAAGTCTGAGCTCACAGCAGTGCTGTCTGGTAGATGGTACACTTGAAATAAAGCAGCAGCTTTACAGCTCGGAGTCCTACAGTTTGTATCCGTTCCCTCTCTTTCCCCTTTGGCATGATGGTTTGCATTTTTCTCTTTAATTTCAAAGTAAAACTATAAATAGGAGTTGGGAACTATGTGGTGATTGATATGGGTTGTTTGCTGTTCTCACCCATTTGCCTTATAAAGGAGGTCTAAAATTAAGAGCTAATGATCAAGGAGTTTGTCAGCCCGTGCCATGTCCTTGATCTGTTTCCAGTGTATTGGCTCCATCCTCTTGCTGTGACAAAGTCATTGACTTTAGCAGGGTTGGGTCAAATCCTTTGTACAGAGCTTTGAACTTTTACCATGAACACAAGTATGATAGACTTAAAGTAAACTTATTTCTTCAAAATGACTCCTTGGAATCCCTAAATGTTTACATTAATTTTGGGGTCTTTGGGAGGAAAAAAAATAACAATTTGTGTCATCTTTTGGGGCATGTAATAAAAACTACACCTTAATGTAGGCCCTCCTGATCGGAGGAGATAGCGCATATTCCTGTAAAATGAAGGATGAAAAATGCAATGAAAGGTTTTGAAGGCTGGTAAAAATATGATTTATAGCCAGGACCCAGTTATAAATCCCATCAACGCTTACTGCAGTTATGCTTCCATATTTCTGCCTTGTTGAAAGAAAGGTTAGTAGAGGAATTAAGTATGTGGTGTTTAATTCATATGGTTACTTACACAAGCTGCAACTAGCTTAGCTTGAAAAATGCCAGCGGTGTTAGTAAAAGTAGTAAAAGAACAGTGATATATGTTAATAGTCATAGGGGTATCTACTGTTTAAAATTAAGTACAGTCAACAGTGTTTTGGGCCTTGGGATGTGTAGAACATAGAAATAGGGTAATAGCAGCAGCAGAAGTCAAAATAGTTGAGGAAGGGGAAATGCTTCAGGTCACCATGGCAGGGGTTTGCTGCATAGCTGGTAACAATTCAGTGATTCAACTTCAACCTTTGATTTGTCTCATTTAACTTCATAGCATGGTTTGTTTGGCCTTGAGATTTTATCAAGCATAACCCTGTCCTAAGAGCATCCCAAATTTAACCTGTATGTGTTATGTGAAACTCTGTGTAGTGGGTGTAAAGAGCATCTAAAGGAAAACCATGAGGTTTTCTATTGTACATTCTTTTTTTTTTTTTTTTTTAACTCTGCATCACTGGACTCATCTTTATCAACAGCTTTCAGCATCAGCTTTCAGCATATTATTCCCAGGACAGATAACAGTCTATCCCTCTGCCTTTGGCTTCAGAGGTTACACACCAATACAGAAAAAGTCACCTATTATTAAATGAGTTTTAATTGTTACTGCTGTTCTCAAGATACTCTATGATCATGGGTGTACTGGCAAGTATAAACACACAAACTCACGGCGGCAATATCCAATGTCTGTTAACTATGTACTCTTGTTTACTTAATCTCAGTGTTTTTTTTTTCTTTTAGGATTACACCTATTTTTTTCTAATTCCAACCAGCTGTCAGTTTCTACTTTCACAACTCTCAAATAGATGTAATCCTGCCCCTGCCATGATCGACAAACAAGCTGTCACCTGGAAATCTTGTATTTTCTTCTTGAGTCTGCTTTAATCTGATACTTGTACTTTAGAGAGTAGTAGTTGTAAAAAATGTGCTAATAAAAACTTTATCCTGCTTTATCAAAAGCTCATGCCATGTAGACTTGTCTCCTGGTTGTGTAGTTTATAGCCTGGCTGTTACCATGACCCACTTGCATCATGTATGTGACCTTCTCTGCAGGAGTGGTACTGGGAACTTTGGGTTTTGTGGCCAAGTGTGCAAAAGGAAATGTAAAAAAATCCAGGTTACCTCTGTAATCTTGCTTTTCTGGGTAGGTGTTACATTATAGACTTTAATTGCATGGCTACAAAATGTTTCTCAAATGCACTAAACCTTAGCTGCATGAGGTTTTGTTTTGTTTTGTTTTGAGCTGTTTACTTTCTGCAGATTGTGCTGGGGCTGTGACGCCTGCCTGGCAGTGGCATGTGGTCAGCTGTACTTGCACAGCAATTTTTACATATAACAGCAGTACAGTGCAAGATGCTGATGGGCACCAGCAAACATGCAGCCTCTAATGGCACTGTACAGAAAAAAAACAATGCAGAGAAAATCCTCTCTTACCACTGCTTTGTGCTCTGGAAGGGAGTTTCACTCACCACACCACAAAATTTTGAGACTGGGACTGATTTTTTTGACCCTGTGACAGTTTTAAAGCCTCTGTGAGATTGTGAGCATCTCACCCTGAGTGGATGAGCTGGAATAAAACTGAATTTCTTGGCTGACTGCAAGGTTTGGGGATTGTTGGCCTCTGCAGCAGGATTCCTGGCCAGGACTGGCCCAAACAGCAGTGGCTCCTGTGCCTTGCTTACGTGCAGGAGGGAATATACTTTTGAGGACTGCAGTAAATTCCTGGTATGGGTGCATTTGTGACAGTTGAAGTCTCTGTTCAGCACTTGCCTTTTACTAGGTAGGTGTTAGTTAATGCTTCCCGAAGGGGGTTTCTCTTCTGTGACTGAGCAGCTAGCATCTCCTAGGCTGAGCCTTATAGCTTGGCAGGACACATGCTGCAATCCCAGAATGCCTAAGGAGGGCTGGGGGCTGGTGGGACCCCACCTGCATGTCCCCCAACTTGTGTTGGCCATGGCAGAAGGGTGGGATGGGGCATCCTGTGTGCCTTGTTGTGCTGGTTTGGGCTGGGATGGAGTTCGGTCTCAATGATGAGCAAATGTCAGAGTAAAGGCTTGCACAGATTTATTCTTGTTCGGGGAAATGTGCAACTTTTGGTTACAAAATCAGAGCACAACTGTTTAAGTGAAGAAATCCAAAGTATTTGTGCACACACTTGCATCATAACCAGGCCTCCAAATTGAGTTAATTGTGGATACACTTCCTCAGCCTTCCCGTTCCTCACTGATTTTTTTTTTTCCTGTGCATCCTGTGAAAACGTGCATCTCATTCCTATTGTTTGAGTTAGGTGGAGGGAAACCAGCCCTCAGTAATACTGTGGAGGCAAGTTTTCATTGTGATTTGTTGCGATGAGCTTCTCCATGTTACATCATTAAGCTCTGTTATCATGGTTAAATGTGCTGTAGATGTTTATGCTTTTATTGGGGGGTTTTTAATTATTTATTTATTTATTCAGTTGGTTTACTTAAGTGGAGCTCCTGAATATGGACTTTTAATGTTGCTGGGTTTGCAAACCTTCTAACAGAACTTCATTGTGTATCTTAATTTCTGAGACCTTCACAGCTGCAAAGAACAGCACTCTCATTTTTATTTCATGGCTAAGACACTGGAGATATTAGTGAGTAAACGAATGATCTGAATCGCTACAGTACAGGTTGACATGTGAGTGTTTTGCAAAATATACCTTACCAGTTGCTGTAAAACCGGTGCCTTCTACCTTGTGGGTGTGGAGACCTGAGCATAGACTCTTTTCATGAAGGAATTGATTACAGTTGCAAAATTTTCTTGTATTTTTTTTTTCCTTGTAAATATATTCTTTCCACCAATCTAGTGCTGATTCATTTATAAATGCTTTTGCACTTAGAGGGATTTTTTTTCTGTGATATGGGTAGACAACTGCCTTTCTCATGGGTTCCAGACCTGCTCTGATACAAACCAGTTATAAGGGGAAAATCTGTGTGTAACTGTTGCCATCTTCATGATTTCTGGTCTCCAATCTTTGGTGTCTCTGGATCGCGGCAAACAGATGGTGTTCAGTTTCACCTGAATGGTTTAACCAATGGCTTTAGACATGCACCTGCAAAATTTTTTGGTGTTTGATCATGGTTACAAGTGTCCCCTTAGATCTGTCGACCTTATTGTTGCATACAGAAAGGTACAGAAATTGGATTTCATGCAGGAAAACATATCTCCATAACATAGAGCTACTGTTCTGACTAGGTAAATGCAGCATTTTAATTGTATTTGTGATTTCAACCCAAAAAGTTGTGTGTTAGTGGTTGTCTTCCTCACAGCAGTAAACCAGCAACAACCACAGGCATTGAGCTTTGTATGTAATCTAATTTTGGTGAAAATTATTTAGCAATTAATGATAATAGCTAGCTGATACTTCCATAACATCCAAGTTCAACTGTATGCTTGTCTTTCACAGAGTGGACTCACAGACAAGATCTGGCACCCAAGCAGGCCCATGCTAGACTGCAATTATTTGTGTGTAGTCAGATAAGCCAACAAATAAGGAATTTGGACACTTTTTAGATTATTGATTTTTTTATTTTTTTTTAATTTGGTATCTGCCTTTTTAACTTGGAGCTGCCCAGGATGGTTTTGAAATGAAGTTTTAGGCTCAAAAGCTCATTTATTTGCTCCTAGGGTATGTTATTGGTACTTGTAATAAATTAACAAACCAAAACAGTGTTAAAAAGGGGAAACTGTTCTTCAGTATGCTGGACATACCTAAGCAAAAAGGTCCTATATGCTTTACTCTCAGCTTGATGGCACTGATGGTTCAGTTCTGCTCTTCAGTGAAATATTATTTCCTTGAATGATCCTTTTGATGTTTCAAAGTCCCAGAAAAGGTGTGTGAGCACTTAAACAGGAACAAATGCCTTTACAAGGGTCACATGAGGTGAAAAGGGGAAGTGACAATACATGGGCTGTGCCGGCTCCTGAGCTGCAGAGCATAGAAAATGCTCAAAATAGATGTGTAAGTTGAAATTGCCTTAAGGCAGCTTAATCTTATATGGGAGGAATTGGCATAGTGCATAAACCAAGCAGAAATGGGCCTTGGCAGCGGTGGAGGAGCAGCAGTCTTTCTGGGACAAGTTGTTCTGAACAGTTTATCGCTCGTGTGAGCTCACGCTTGCTGTGTTGCTGACCTGGGGAAATGTGTCTCCTGGTTTGATCTCAGCCCGATATTGCCCTCAGTGGCACAGTCCCACTCTTTCTTTGAAACTGAGCCTGCCTTTCAGGGAAACCCTCGATAGCTGCCTGGACTTTATGGTGGTAGATGGGGCTGCAGCACCACCCCCGGTCTTAGAGCTGGAAGGGGGAAGAAAAATCTAACCAAAAAAATGCTTTCTTGAGTATAGGTCATTCTCTGCTTTTAGTTATTTTCTCTCTGAATCAGGATGGGGCAGGCAGGTTATGCAGTGGTCTGTGCATCCCAATGTTTAAATCAACTTGGGCGGTTGGGTGCCTCAGGACTCATTTCGGCTTCGTGATTGCTTCATGCTGGGACATTGCGGTGGGATTACTTGGGGGAGAATTAAAAGCTTTTATGTTGTTCTTCTGGATGGATTTTGGCACTGAGGAAACCTGTAACTCTTGCAAAACGTTCAGCATCCCTGAATTTAAACACTATCGTAACATCAGACCTCACTGGATTTTGGCTTGAGGCTTGCATCCGGAAGTATTAAAATGCTTGTGTTAGACAGGAATGTTGCCCTTGATATAAATTTCCATATAAAACCCTCTACTTGTCCTTTCTCCATTTATTCCCCTTGTTTTTCTCAACCTTATTTCTTTTTATTGCTGTTTCTGCTTGGCAAGCACCCCCTCAGTCCTAGCTGTGTGTCGAGGGAGCTTCTGCAGGGCAATGAGGCTTTAAAAATAATAATTTTTTTTTTTAAGTCTTTTTATGGGCTCCCTGGGGCTTTTTGCTTCCTTGTCTATGCCTGGTGAAGGAAATGTGTGAGCAGCAGGATAGGGCTTTGGGTTGAGGGTGACATGGAGGGGAACCCACAGACTTCTCCCAGTGCCTGGGTGGCCACAGCAATGGCTTTTCCCTCTGCCATGGAGCACACTGTCCATGCCTTGTTACCCCTGTGCTGTCCCAGTCCCGCTGCAGTAGACAAGATGGCATTTACACCTTTAAAATCTCCTCAGCTCTGTACTGGCAAAGGGCTGTGTGGTTGTTGGCTCCAGCCTCAGCGCTTCAGGGCATGATTTCAACCATGTCTATGGAGACCAATTTTCAACATCAAAACAAACCAGTGTAAGTGGAATTTATATTACCTTTTAAAAACACAAGTCAACAGAGCTGAGGGCTCTGCTTCGAGGAAGCCTCTTGGGTTTGTTCAGGGAATTACTACAAATATTTTACATCCTTTCTGAGACTCCAGGCAACCTCAGGAAGTGTCTGCTGAGGACAGCTGTTGAAATATTCCAGGTTGCATAGGTGATCAGGGTTTTTTTTGTGGCCTGTGGTGTGAGAAAGCACCCCCCCCCCCTCCCCCCAACACCAAATATCCTATGTTGCTTGAAAGCACTGTCTAATTTTCAGAGCTGGGGTCATCTTTTTAACCACCTAGACAGTATTTTTTCCCTCCTGAAGTATGGTATTTTTAGCTTTGGTGATGGTGGTCAAGAGCAATCAGAGCAAAAGTCTTGATCCCAAGTGTCTGAGCGTGGGCCAGTTTGGGAAAGGCCAAAGTCATCCAGAGATGGAAAATAACCCTGCAGCAGTGTCACAGAGGTGGAAGGGGTGAATTCAGATAAGAAAAGGCTGCAGTGGAGGATGTGTTGGGATGCTGCCAAAGCCCATTGAAGAGGCGGGTTCAAGATGAGTGAGAGTCACCTCAGGGTGCTCCACTCTGCTCCAAAATGTGCCTTGAGTGTTTGCTGCTCTGACAGAATATATTAGAAATTCAGTAATAGATGCTTAAAGCCAGAATCTGGAAATTTTACAAATCTATTGTGTTTTATTCCCAAGCTAGTTAGGGTTTATGCCATCTCCTGCAGCACTGGGAAGAAAAAGACATGCCAAGCTACTGGACTTCTGAAAATATTCTGGTTTAGGGATTTTGGCCTAGGTACAAACATCAAATTATGTCAAGATAAATAGTGACTTAACTGCTAACTTTGTGATAGGAGAAGACAGTGCCAACAAGCTGCTAGCTTAGAGGTGTGTTTTAATTATCTTGGTACCTAGCAAGCAGGTGGATTTGAGTGGGATGTTGGTACTGACTGGATCCTCGCTTTACATATCAGCACTGTATTTATGTATCATACACATGTAATGTTTGTGAGGACATAATCTTTCAGGAGGGCTTTATTTTCGTCTTTGGTTGCCATGATGTGAACATGGTGCTTCTCTAGTTTTTGTTTACACTTCTATAAAAACAGCTTTTCTACAAAGTACAAATAGAAGCTTCACAAGAACGTGACTGCAGCTTTATTTTAATTTCTGCCAACTCCAGAAATGGGGGGAGAGAGGGGAGAGGGGAGGGGAAGTGTTAAGATGAGCAAAGGAGCATATTCCTGAAAAGTGTTTACTGGTAATGGAAGTGGGCAGCTTTCAGCCTGCTCTGATGGAAGTTGTAACAGCCAGCAATGCCTCTACTGTATAACAGGGGCAAAAAATGGATTGTCGGAGACGGGGAAGCTTCCTGCTAAAAGTGAGAAGCTGAAGTGTAGCTGCTTCGCCTAGAGATGGAGTGGGCTCTCAAAATGAGATGCTCTTGCAAAGATTTCGCTGTGGTTTCAGTCTGATGTTTCCCAGCGCTAGTGGGGAAAATGATGCATGAGCCTGGCTTGCAGTAAGACATAAGCATATGTCAGCTTGATCTGCTCTGTGTTTACAGAAAACAGAAGAAACTGCAGCCTTTTGTGATATATTAGAAGAAACTACTGCTTGATTGTCCATGAAACTTTAGTGCTTTATTGGAGATGTTCACTGTATAATTTAGGTCTTCCTTCTTCAGCATACCAGAGCAAAGGCAGAAATCTTCCAACCTCATGAGTTTCATGTTACTATTTTGATCCTTGTGATTTGGTTTTTAGTACAAAATCACCAGCCTTGCAGAGAGCGTTCGGCATGTTGCTTCATGTTTTCCACTGCCTACCTACCTTGGCCAGTTTTTAAAGCCTTTGTGAAACAAACCAGCCTTACAAAGTATTAAGGGGTAGACCTTTAGACCAACCCCGTTTTGCAAAATTGTCTGGAACCTAGTTTGTTACTGGAAGAGAAAGCAGCAAATGCAAACGTGGCGGTAATTGATCAAGGGTTGGACTCGATGATCTCTGAGGTCCCTTCCAACCCAGCCTATTCTATGATTCTATGAAACTTCAGCCTCGGGCTTTGGATTGCTTCAAGGGTTGGTTCACGGCTAGTGAGTGTGTTCAGAGATTGCTTTCCTAGAAAGACCGTTATTTGCAATGCTCTGGTTCCTGCTACCTTCCCTCAGGCGGTGCCTTTAAACAGCGCAAAAGTCTAATTTTTTTTCCCATGAAGGTGATTTTGTGTATGTGTGTCGTTGTTTGTTTGGTTTTTGTTGGTTTTGGTTTTTCCAAGCATTTGCTGCTCACAGAGTTTGTTTTAATGCTTTTGTGGGTGTAACAGCTGGTCACCAAACCTAGTGCTGGCAGTTCATCATGGACTGTTTAGAGCAACCATGCAGAAATGTTAACTAATACAAATGATGGATGTAGCACCAAAATACTTTGTGCCAGCTACCTCTCTTTTCCTTCTTGGTGTGATACTCAGTTTTTAGGCATTTGGTATTGTAACAGAATGTGCTGATGGTAGAGCTTCTGTCAAAGGTGTGTAACTGCTTTGGAGCTGCTAACAGCAAACTGCAAATGCTTCCTCTGTGCCTGCAGGTGCCAAGGGAAGAGCTCCTGTCCAGGACAGCCACATATTTAATGGGTCTTTTGAGGGTTTTCTTGGCATTTGGGCAGTTATTTTTCAGACTGATCCAAGCTCTAATAGTGCCAACATCCTGCTTTAAGAAAGGGTAGGGGGGACAGGATCCAAACTGCATGACATCTTTGAGATCTGTGTAAATGTTCAGCTTCATGCCCTGTTCCATCTCCAGTTATTCCTGATGCTGGATTTGCTTTCTGGAGCTGGGTTTTCCTTTGAATGGTCTGTCCTTTTGAGAGGTGGTGCTCAGTTCAGGGGCCTTCACTGTTCAAATTAAAACTGGGGTAACCTCTCCATGTGCATCATTTTATATTTATCTCCTTTGGGTTTAGTTGGCATTTTTTGCTCAGTATTTTGAGTACTGTACAGGCCTCTTTCTTCAGAGGATGCCCATCTTTACCTGAACAACTGGGTTTCATTAGCAGAATTTGCTCTTCCCCCTCTTCTATCTGCATTTTACTTCAAGGCAGATCTTTTGATATGGTGCCTATGAGAACAGCTCTGGCACGGTTGGTATTGCCAAATTCCTCCTCCAGGAGCATTACAGAAAAGTTTTCTTCCATGGCATTATCTTTTTTGCTTATTCCTCTAATGTGTGTGTCACCTCTTGGCCCCACTAGCCTCCTGGGAGATTGCTTCTGTTGTGCTTGGAAGAGGCTTGATTTCCTTGTCCGGGCGTTTGCAAGTTGCTCCTTTGGCCTGCCTTGTTTGCTTTTGCGTGTGACCTTCCAGATCTCAGGAACGTTTCTATTTTCCTCATTCATATACAACCTCAGCTTCTCAGAGGATGACTTATTGATTTTAATAATGCCTTTTACCCTGCTGTTTTGGTATGTTGGCTTCCCCTCTGCAGACCTTACTCTGAGCTTCCAAAATCTGTTTGTTTTCCTAGTTTCCATGCCGCCTGCAAGAATTTCACTCTTTTGACATCCCACTTGGGTGTTTGTTGTATATATTCTGTATGGGAAACATTCCCATATATTGGACATAGATACTCTAGAAACAAAGTGCAAGAAGAAAATGTGACTCTCAAGGGGAGGTGGTCACAGGTTCATGTATTCTGGAGTGGCATCAGCAGGATTTAGACCTTGAGGTGTCTGTGTAACTTTCATTGTTTTGTGGTTTCTGAATTTAACAGCATAAATTTGTTACTTTTGTCAACCCAGCTGGCAGGCTGCTAATTTGGAAAGCCTTTCTGTGTGCTCATTGGAGTGTACAGATGGGGAAGGTGCATGCCTTTGCCTAGGGAGTATTTGTAGGCCAGAACTGCAGAGACTTTAGGGGTTATCTTCTTGGGGGGAGAGGGGGCGAGAGGAGAGCAAGAAAAGGAATGTTTCATTAAAGCTATGCAGTAAAGTGCACCAGAGTGTGTGTTTGCAGGTCAGGAGCTGCTGAAGTGCTTTAGCTGAGCATTGTGCCTGTCACTTTCAAGGGCCTGATCTCTGAAGCATGTTAGTGGGAATGTTTCCCCTGGTTGAATAGGTGTGGTTATGCAGAAATTACAAGAATATTATACTAGAATTTAAAAAATATGTTAATTTTGCAGATGTATTTCTGTGAGGGAGCAGAGATGTAGAGCACTGATGACCCTTCTGTTGTGGTTCTAGATGAGAAAGTGAAGTAATTTATCTTAGGCAGGAGCAGGAACAGCATGTGACTGTGTTTACAAACAAAACCTGGAGTTCACCTAAGTCCAGTGTTTTGATCTGCAGGAAGTTTTCCTGTGTATTTTGGCCTCACAGTTGCTAATGCAGTATCAAGGTGTTTTCTGAGTTACCAGAGAATAAATCAGGGGAAGCTGCCAATACTACTTTGTCGTACTGTTGTGACACAATGTTTGCATCTTTTTCTGCTGAGCAAATACACATCATAAATGGAAGGCTTCGAAAAGAGCTAACTTTCACATCACATAATTTAAAAAAAAAAACACAAAAGAGATCTGTTCCAAGTATATAATCTATATCAATATAAAACTAGACTGTATTTATTCCCAAGCAAAAATGACAAAAGCTGTTGTGCTGTCCTTCAGATTTGCTTTGGCAACAATAAGCCAACCCCATTTTATGAAACAGCTCTCTTTCCTCCTAATATATACAAAAATGTTTGCAGTATAAACATCTTAACTAGACATCTGCTTTTCCCCAGATATAAAACACAGTTAACTTTTTGCCCTGTTTCTGTTCACTGGGGCTGATAACTTTTTCTGCTGGCCAGATGAAATAAAACTGGGTTTTGTACCAGATGCAGCACAGTTCAGCTTTGCATTATGCAGGTGTTCCCCCAGCTGGGAAGTGTGGATATGTGCCATTTTGCTGAGATGATGGTGAGGTTTAGAAATGTGAGGGCGTTAAAAATAATTCTCTGTGTTAACAGTGGGCTTTGTCCCTGGTGGGCTCCATATGCCGAACAGCTGACTAGGGCAGCAGCTGTTCTATATTTTAATAGGAGAGTTATAAAGCTAGAAACATGGATGATCATTCAAAACATAAGCAACTCTTTGTAGGCATGGAAACAGGATTCAACAATAAACTTGCATTTGTGAACCTTCCAAACAAAATAATCCCACTGCACTGTGTTCAGGTGGTCTCAGGGAAGTGAATGAACTTGCATTTCTATTTCCTTAAGTTCTGTTTACTCAAAGTATTTTTTAAAAAACATTTTTTTTCTTCTGGTTTTCCATTTCTGAGAAGAAATTAAACTTTGAATATGATCCTGATTTAGATTCTTCTCCAACAGTGACAGAGATTTATATGAGAATCTTTCCTGGAGTGTGTTACTGATAATGGTCATGCTGGTGGGATACAGCAAAAGCTGAGTGTACACTTTGCTCATGTAATTTCTTGGGTTTTCAGCATCCCTTTTAACTCAAGTAGCTATTCAAACTCTGTTGCACATTTGCAGCTTTACATCCTTTGCAAGAAGTATAAAAAGCCCTGCTTTCCCAGAGAAGAGGATGAATCTGGGGGTTTCCCTCCTAACAAGACACAGGTTTTCTGGCCCAGCGCAGTGTACAGAAGTTGTTCTTGTTCAGGCTCTGAACCACCTTCTCATTTTGATGATGGGCTTTCGGACACTCTGGGGCTCAATCACATACCGCACCCTTATCCAAAACAATACCAACCACCCCTTTCCAATTTCTTCATGGCCCTGCTGTAGTCCCCTGGCTCTGCTCACCACCTCGTGTTTTGGTTTGGAGGGGCTGCTGTTATTTCAGTTCCCCGCTTCCATGAAAGCTCTGTGATTAATGGTGCGTGTGGAAAGTGGTGCCCACACCCAGTGACTGCATTTATGCCTCAACCAACCCATAGCAATATAATGGCGAGGGGCTGGATCTGTGCTCCTGAGCTGGGTGATAACCTCTGACTTGGCTAGTTTGGGCCAGAAGTGGTCTTATATAGACCTGAATATTGCAAACAGAGATGGAGTGGGGTGGCTGGCAGGACAGTTTGTGCAAAAATAAAATGGGTTGAGCCAAGTCTGAACACTGAGATGCGGAGAAATCAGTGGGCTGAATAATGCATGACCTACAACTGTCTCTGCTCTTCATGACTTTTCATAAGTATATAAACGTCATTTTTCTCTCTATGAAACAATCAATTTGGGGTCATAGTCAGGTAAGTGGACATTTAAAAGGAAGACTTAAAAGTGCTGATGATGAACTGCTGTAAAAAGGTAATGTAAATCCTTGTGGCAGAGCTTGGCAGCTTGGGGATGTCAGGGATGATTTGTGGGTGCTTAATTTACTGCAGGGAGCAGGCTGGTGCCCTGTAAATCCTGGTACTGAAGGACCCCATGATACCTATCAAGAGAAAACTGCCCATTTTAAACCCAGAAACAATGACAAAATTGACTGTTTCTTGGAACAAGCAATGCTGAATGACACAATTTGGAAAGTTAAAAGTCAGTGTAAAACCAGTGCTGATTCTGGGAGTAGAGGGGGATGCCTGAGGGCTGGCACAGCTCACTTGTGAGGACAGACTACATAGTTTGTCAGCTAACATTTTCTCCAAGTATGGAGGTGAGCATGGGCTGCTTGCCACAACAATTGCAGGGAGGAGGAGGTCAGAGGCATTTTGCTCAGTGCATGAGAGATGTTGCCTTTCAAACCAAGCAGATTTGTAGTGATGATGAATGGGGTGTAATCCCTCTGGGGAGAGGAAGCAGCTTCCTACAAGCGAAACTCTATATCAGAGAATTTTCACCATAGAAAACACCAATTAAATCCATCTACAAAGCAACTGGGTTTGTATTGGTGAGCTTTTCTCTGCAGGGAGGGATGAATCCTACCTGGGGTCTCACCCCACAGCTCCAGGGGCCCAGGCAAAGAAAATACGACCCAGCGCTAGCACTATTTTTTGGCCTACGCTACAATGATATGCTCTGACCTTTTTGGCAGAGGAAATATTTGTTTAAAGCCACAAATGACTGCCTGAAGGAATGATCATTGGATAATGGGGTCCTGCTCTGCAATTTGTCTGAGCGTGTGGGATGTGTCACCCTAAACCGCAGTGGTTGTGGCCTCTTCTAAGTTTTATATTCTGGAGCAAGTTTTTGCTGTCTTGCCATCCAGGACCTCTGGATGCCAAGTACTCTAGCAGTGTTAGTTGCTTCTTTGGGCACATCCCCTGAAAGCAACCACTGAGGGTGACTGACATAATAAATATGAATCTGTGGGTCTGCACCACCAGGGGGTTTTGTTGTTTTTTTTTTTCTGCTGTACAGCATATGCACTATTCACAAATATTTTCTCTAGAAAATGAATTTTAAATTAAAAAGAGGTTTCTTCCTGTTAATCAGGAACTAACAATATGTGTATGTGTGTTGGTGTAATTTTTCCTTTTTTTAATGTCAGTAAAACTAGGATTCAGTAGCTACTGTGTGTGTACTTCTACAAAGGAATCGTGGGTTTAGTCCTCCATGAACTCATACTGTATAGACTGAGATCTGGGTCATTATAACTCTGCACAACTCTTGTGGGGCTTTGCTGACTCCCACAGTAGCTGTCAGTTTTGCTGACAATTCTAATGTGGCTAATAAATTATCTTGAAAAAGGCTAAATACAATATGGTAAGAGATCTTTATTAAAAATTTTGTACATCAAAGGATTAACTACTACATTTTAAACAAGAAATAAGATTTTACATATTACAAAAAATGTTATTAGTTCTGGAATTAGAAACAAATTTTTATGAACACTGTACATGAAACATCTGAGTTGTAAGAGCAGGAATAGGACTGAGTGCCTGAAAATGATATAACTTAAGCAAATGCACTCGATTATTAGTCTACAATAGAATATTTCTGGAAAAATGCTGTATCCCTCTAAGCAATAACTACCTTGGGAGAAAGCACGGGCATGTGTACCCTGTGTGGTGATAGATTTTCCTTTTGGAGTTTGTCATAGTTGGAGAAATTTTATTCCTAAAGTCTATTTTTCTTGGAGAGAGCAAAATGTTATTCTGTGGTGTCGTTAACACAATCTGCATATAAAAACCCAATGCAAAACATTTCTCACAATGTAATTTTACCTCCAACCCAGATTAGAAAAACCAACTGATAGCACATAAATGTCTACAGAAATAGATTTTTATTGACTGTTATCTTTTGTTACAAAGTAGTTAAAAAGAAGGAATATGTTTTAGCTTATCAGATAACCATTACTTTGTGTATCATTCATACTATATAATTTTTTTCTTTTTGAGATTGTCAGTGTAGCTGCATTAGAATTGAAAATAAAAACAACACAGATCATCACTTTTTAACTGCATGACCTATTTGGCTAGGAAGGGTGTGTGAGTTTTACAAGATACTATGAACATACAGTTCTCATACAAAAGCATAGTAGGTATCAAGTCCAAGAAAAGTAATAAGAAAGATTTAAATCTTTATACAGAAAGTGACAATGCCCATGTTATACTATGGAACACATCTACTAATTTTGAATTACAGGTGTAATGTGTGGATTAAAGATACCAATTTACTAAACAAATCTTAAAAAAAGAGAGCAAAATCTATAAATAAAATAGTAAGTGCTTTCTGTAAGATAATATTCTTTGGCTGCTTTAAGTGCCAGTGAAGGGTTATTGAAAACCACTAAAATGCGTAAGGTCCCACTATTATCGTTAATCTTAACACCGAGCTTGTACGATAGTTCAAACTGTTGACTGTTATCATCTCCAGATCCACAATGTGTTCTCTTGGTCCTGATAGTGATTTCACCAGTACAAGCATTGCACTAACAGTGCTTGTTTGCTGAAAAAAACGACAACAAGTTTAATTCAATCAAATCTGAAATGATTCCATAGTTGCATCAAGAGAGTGTTTGCGTGTTGCTACACTGTAAAAATGCTCTGACTCAGCACAGAGATACACAGTTCAAGTATTCTCTTACATTTTTAAATGACTAATCTCACACCTGGCCTTGCTGCAGGGAAAGCTTTACCTGACTAGGGCTCAGAGGAATAAACTGCACTGCAAAATCTGTTCCTGGTTGCACCGACTCTCCGCAAGGATGGTCTTTGTTTTTGACCCCATCTATCAACTTGTAAAATATATGGAGAATAAGTAAAACAAGAGAGACTTAATCTCTTTAACAGTGATGTAGCTCGTTCAGTGGAGGGAAACTCTTAAGTCTGTCTCAGGGATCATACTCCAGAAGTTGTGCTCCCCTTGTAAACACTGGGGATTTTTGCAACTGCAGTGCCTATTGCCATCCCCATCTTGTATTGCTCCCAAGTTTTTTCCCAGTCAGGAATCAGGTTGCTGGGGAACACTGGCAGACCTTGTCTGTGGTGTGCTGCTAATTTGTTAAACAGTTTTGGCATTTACAGTTGATAATAAAACGGTAAACTTCATCTCTCCCTCCACCTGCTACAGGTAATTTCTTGCCATGTCAAATGAATAGGGTATACAGACAAATCCAACCCATCTGCTGCATCCGAGACCCAGATCAGACTCTCAAACAATAGGAATAACTCCTACATAAGACTTTGTTTACTGCAGTCCCTTGGCAGGAATAAACACGGGCTTCCTTAAGGCCTGTGCTTCCTTGTTGGGTGGCAACACAAGGTTGGAATTGTTAGTCTAAAGAGAATAAGTCCAAAGCCTAGCTTAGAGTCTAACTCACACCAGAGCTGGACTGATCTTGTTCTTTTTTTAAGCAAACAGTTTGTATTTTGGGGCTAGATAGGGATTTTTGGTGTATAATAAATCTAGAGGGAAGTGAATGCACTGTAGGTTATACCAGAACAAGTCAGCTGCAGGTATGTAGTTCCTTGTTCCCATTGTGGGCAAACACAGTGTAAATAGGTAATGCCATATCTTGGTACGCCTTTTGGATGTATTATCAAACCCTCCTCATCTTCAGATTTGAAGAAAAATAAACAAAACTGAAAACCTTCCAATTAATAGATTTCTGATTTAACCTTTTTAGTGTTGATTCTATTTTACTGAGGTTTAAGCCACATATGAAGCAAAAAGGATTTCCCAGGCATTTGTAAATATTACAAGTGTCCAAGAACAGCAGATTTTTTAAAAAAAAAATCCAAAGAAGCAGATGTTATAGACACTTTCCTTCATATGTATCTACTTGAATGCATTAGACCAACAGGAAATACTGCTATCCTAAGTCATTTGAACTTTTGTGGTTTTCTGAAATAGTTGTGGCGCCATGGGAAGAAAAGTTTAAGTATGTCCCAACACAAAACCTTTTGAAGTTGGCCTGAACTTAGGACTCTAGAAATCAGAAAAGGGATGCTGGGATAATCTTACAGGGACATTTGTCAAAATGGCAAGAGACAATAACTTCTGACAGTACTCACTCTCAGGTAAAATTCTCCATTTTCGTTTCCAGACTTGATCCGGAATGTGTTAATAGTATTAGGGTAAATTGTGGTTGCTTGAATCTGGAAGATATCCGAGGGCACTGTTCTGTCTGAACGGATGCTCATGTATTTGTACACAACAGAATAAGGCAGTTCTCGGCAAATGGCATTTGATACAGGGCAGACACAGCGGCTGAAAAACATAATTGGATGAAACTGAGATACTTGCAAACAAATGGTACTTGCTTTTGGATCATGTTGCCTGTTGAGGATGATCCTACAGAAAAAAAAAGACTAGTTTTTCTCTTACTTCTCAGATGTAAGGACATAGGGCTCTTGGCAAGGATTTCTTGGGTAACAACGAAATCCTCCATGGTAATTCCAGCAAATTTCATCCTCTCTGCATTCATTTGTAGTTTCACACTCATTTATATCTAGGAGAAAGGAAAACGGACTGTGTCAAAGCAGATGGAAACCAGTGTGCTACAAAACCAAACACGATGTCTTCAAAAGAACGAGAAAAAAACAACCAAAATCAACAACAAAAATCCAAACCAAACCAAACAAACAAACCAAGCTAAACCAGCAACAACAGAACCAAACCAAAACAGGCCACCTGCTTGTCTGTTGAAATCCAACAGGTTTCCATGTTCTTTACCTGTTTTTCTGGGGCTTGACTATAAAGGATTTCTCTGTACAGGAACAAAGCAAGTTTGTCTGACTGTTAAGTTTGCAGATTTTTTTTTTTAGGTGACTAAAGATGCATATTAATAATATGTAACTCAAATGTAGAAATACTGTAAAGTTTCTAATTCGCAAAGAATTGCTTTAGAGCAGAAGATATCTTGTAGACAACATTTTGAAAAAGAATTGTGACTTCCTGCCTTTTGCAGGTTCTCATTTATAATGGAGATACATGGTCTAACTCAAATGCTTACTTAATGTCTACATTTTAACTAAAATAGCTTTGAAAGGAATAATGAAAACTTGTTTACTGTGCAAAGCAGAGCTTCCTTTTTTTTTTTTTCTGGGAAACCCTGAATGGAGGTGAGGAATGTCAAACTTGGGCTGTATTAATGCTGTATTATCCTATCCTTGCTACTTGTCCCCATTACTGTCTACCTGTGTGGTCTCCTGAAATTAACACAGTTGCAAAAAGGCTTTCTTCAAATATCATCTTTCAGAAAGCACAAACAGATTTTAGATAGTCAACATACCCTACAATGTTCTGTGTCAGCGGCTGGTCTTAAGAAGGGAAATAAACTAATCGGGGGTTTTATAAAAAAGTATTATTAAAAAGGAGTTATTTCCTCATCCCTTCTGCCAATAACTAGCACACCTATTTATTTCTAAAAATGACAACTGTTAAATCAAGGTCTAGTTTACAGAAACAATGGGCTTTACACTTAATAAATTGTTCTGCAATATTCCTTCATAAGATTCAGAGACATTTAGCAGCAGTGAGGAAAACACACAAACTTAGAAGTTTGGGCACTCAGTGGCAGCTGACCAGAACATATATTTTCCTAAACACAAATTACCTAAGCTGCTGAATTCTTGTGGGTTTTTTTTTTTCCTCCTGTTATCAGAAGAAACATATCTTTCATTTCTGCTGTGTCTGGATTTAGGAATCTATATAAAATGAAATATGATCTGAAGCCCTGTTTAGTGTTTGTAAAAAATAGCCTGGGTTCTTTTTTTGTTTTGTATTGTTTTTTTCAGTGATATTTATCTCTGAAACTGAGACTCGCTACCTCGACTTCCAAGACCAGTTTTACCTAAGGGATGCAAAAACCTGAAATTTTGTCCTAGGAATCCAAAGGACTTTGAGTTTGAGCTGAAGGACCAAAGTAAGAATTAATATTAGATATGCAATTAATCATCAAGTGCTTTATCAACATATCTTTTGCTAGCATGATGGTAATCCTGGCACAAAATGTGAGCATTTAGATAGCAAGCATTCTTAGTCTTGCCTGAAATGATGGTGCTACTAACACAGTATTGAGACTGTCAAGATGAGGGCACTTACCTTGACATGTTCTGCCTCCTACTACCTGGTATCCTTCAGGGCAGACACAGGAGAATTTTCCTGGTTCATTGACACACTGATACTGACATATGTAACTTGAAGTTCTGCATTCATCAGTGTCTGTAGAGAGCAAAAGAGCTTAGTTATTGGCTTTTAACATCTACCTTGTTATAGAACTAAGCATGATAGCTAAATACTAGTTCTAACAGGAAAACAAACAAACAAAAAACTCCTGTATTCTGTCTAAAAAGAGTAAGTTACGAAATCCTGAAATATACTGCTCAATGCCTCAAGGTTGCAAACAGAAGGGGTAGTTCTACTTGTGTTTTATCAATAATCTTCCAAAAGGAGAACTTTGGATTTGAGGAAGAAACTAAATTAGACTTCAGAACAGGTTTGGGAAAGTAACTTTTGAAAGAATGTATACTTTTAGTATTCCAAAATGTGAGTACTTTCACAAAAAACGCAGATGTGAGATTAGTTAGTAAGGCAAAAATATTGCCTTTGTACTTGTGCCCTGCGATAATGGAGTAGCTCTCTGGGAAATAGGGGAAGGCCTGTTTTTTTTCTGTTCAAGTAATACTCAGTGTGTATACCATTCTCTTTTGCTTTTTTTATCCTTGTGTAACTATCAGTCCCTTGCTAGAGCGGTGTAATGTGGAAGAGAATTTAACAGTATATACCATTAACCAGAAGTTAAACCTATCAAAACTAGAGAATGGCTTGGAAAACATCATAACTCCCTCCTGCTACCTCTGAGGTTTGAGCCCGGTTCTTGATTTCGGGTCAGTGGTGTCCCTGGAGGCTGCATACTTGCTGCTCCCTGTTCTGTTCAATTGCAAGTAGGATTAGTTTAAGAGGCTTGGAGAGGGAGCATCTGTAATAGCTCTGCTGGCTTGTTTAGGAGGGCAGTGGTAAACCAAAAAGACCTTTCTGGCTCAAAGACTGGTAGAAAGGATATGGGCTCTAAGGGTGAGGTCATCATGTGTCCAAAAGGAGATTAGAGGACCCCTGTGGAGACTCTGGCAGAGGAAATAAAGTGTTGATTGTATAATCATCAGGGGACATGCTGTTTGTACACACAGGCTTGAAAGCACCACAAAAGCACAATTGTCACTTCCTTAAAATCAAAAATTTGAGGTTTTATTTTCAGAGGAGCCTAACACAGAAAATTGCGCTTGTTTTTGGTTTGCATTCCTTTCCGATTCATTTAAGGATCATCAGCATTAGACCACACACAATTCAAGTCAGTTTGTGCAATAATTATTCAGAAGCTTTATTCTTCCCATCTGTGATCTGAACTGTAGTAATGTCTGTCCTGTTTTGCACTTACTATTTAAGAGAGATACCCCAATCTATATGTACCTGAATGCAGCTGCAGCTGCATCTGCAGCTACTAAGGTGTGTATTCAAAACTGCATTTGCAGTATAAAAAAAAAGAATGTCTTGAGGGTTTTTGCTACGAACAGCACCCACAAGTGGGTCCACTTGAATTACATCCCTTAGCTCACAGAAAGACTTCTGGGAGAATAATAAAAAAAATAAAATTAAAAAGTTGCTCTTCCAAGACAAAAATGGCTTACCTTCACAGTTGATTCTGTCACTGCTTAACTCAAATCCTGGATTGCATTGACAGATGAAGGAACCCAGTATATTGTAACACTGTTGTGCACATGGGTTATTGGCATCACACTCATTTATGTCTGAAAGGAAAAATTACAGACCTTTATCTTGTATAGCTGGTAATTAGGCTGCTTAAGTGGATTAGTCCTTAGTCTAGGTCTATTACTTAGCAGAAGCTCATTTGACTATATCAATATAAACCTGCAGTCACTGGAACAATGTCAGAACATTGCTTTACATTCCATGTAGAAAAAAATAGTATTTTTCCAGGAATGAAAGTTACTCTAATGTGTGATGAATTCTTCCAAAAATGTTTAGTGTGGCTATTAAACCCCACATTCTGGTGTCTTTTTTTTTTTTTTTCCAGGTATGAGTTGCCAAGTTTCTATAAATAATTCATATAACGAACACATACTGATAAGTCCTCTCAGCGTGCAGTGCTTAAGATTTATATGAGCTATTTATTACTCTTAAAATATGTTATAATTTTAAATTCCTTTACAATTATGACATGAGCCTTGGAGGTCAGTAGAACTTTGCAATGCTTCTAGACCATATTGGGGGAAGGTGTGTTTCTGTGCTAGATTTTTTAACATGATGTTCCCATCCTAAGAACTTATGTGAGAACACTGTGGTATAAGAAGAGGAGCAATTTTTAATGGGAAGTTTATATATCTAATCACCTCTGGAATCTATAAATAAGCTGTTGACTAACTGCTGCTCCTCTGTCAATCACTCAGTAGATTTTTAGTGTAATTTCCCTTGTATTCTTCCCCTGCATTTTTTCCATTCATAGTTGTGTTTATCAGATATAACCTTTAGTAGGGAGCTGTATTTGAGAAAAAATCTTGAGTTTGTGGCTTTTGCAAATGCTTATAAATGTCAGCAACACTCAGTCATTTACAGATACAACTGAAAACTGACAAAGACAACTAAGATTAGGCATTCATAAAAACTAAACCAACGAGGATATTAGTTCTTTATATGACGAACCTCCTAGTATTGAAAATGTATGATAACTAGGGAAAACTGATTACAAAGCTTTTTCTTTCTCCTTTTAGTTCACTTCTGGCAAGAGTGCAAAGAATGTACATCATGACAACACTACCGGAAGGAATAAATAAGCTAGCCAAAGCCACTGTTCTGTTTGCTTTCCTTCCAAGAAATATTGACCTGCTTTCAGTATATGCAGAAGTTGTAGCACAGATGTAATGGGTACAGCTGTGAAGTACCACTTCTGCCAGATGACTTGCAGATGTGAAAGTCTCCTTGATGCAGCAACCACTCATTTACAATTCTTCTTCTGAAGATTTACTTCACCTTTCCTGGTAGGAGTATGCTTTATTAGGCTGGGAGGCCAGCAAGCCAGAACAGGGGTGTTCTGATGAAGCACCTATCAGACTTGGAGCTGTCATGGACTTGTGAATGTAGCTGGAAGAATACACCTTCTGTTTGAGCCACAGAAAGGGTCAAATAAGTAACAACTTGTCATGTGGTTATGTTTTGTCCATGTATCTTTCTTATTTTTTATCCTGTCATTTGGTGAAAAGCAAGAAATTCCTGTCTCACTTCACTGCTCTGCAGTGTGCATGGGTACTTGATAAGATAGGGCAAAGCTTGGAAGTAATGTTAGAAGCTGAAAAACCCAGATTGATATTACTGTATAGAAATATGTATATAATATAGGTTATATATAAAAATTATAGCCATCAAGATCTTCTCACCATCTCAATCACCAATCTCTTAATTTTTATTTTTTTTTTAATGGACATTCTCTCTGTACTTCAGCAGACATAATTACCTTTTTATTATTATTCTAATTCTTCTAGGACAGAACTTATGATTTCTATCTTAACAGCAGTCTTCAAGTTTTACTGCAAGGTTTCCCTTAATGCCTCACTTCTAAAGGGATTATCACTTCTAAAGGGTCACTCTTCCATAGTGAGCCTTGTTTTTATTTTTAATGTTATTTTCTAGACAGTCGAATGTGACATTTACAGATGCTTTCTTTCCTCACTACATTCATCTTGGGCTGAAGATAACTACACTTAACTGCAGAGGTATAATATTGCTTCCCCTGGTTTCCAGTTCCAGCCTTTGTTTCAGGAACTGGGAATAATATAATGAAAGTCAATGATAATGCAAAGCAATCCACCAGAACTGAAAAAATAACTGTTTCTAAGATTAACCTTCCAGGGTTCCAGTTGCCAGACTAGATGCTCCTCAGAAAGCTGCTATGCCAACAAAACAACATGTTTTCAATAAGACTCCAATTTTCTCTCAAATCCTCCTGCACTTCTAAGATTAGTTGCAGGAGAGCCTCTCAATACTGCAATTGGTATGTCTTACCAGTTGGTATTTATTTCCTCTAAATTGGGATGAAGACACTTGAATTTCAACCATGGCAAGTCATGTGTCAGTACTTCTCTGTAGTGAGCAAGCTTATGTGCAAGCGTATGAAAAGAAGTTCTTACCTACACAGGTGTGGTTGTTGGATGCTAACTGGAAACCAGCATTGCACTGGCAATAGTAGGAACCAGGAGTGTTCACGCATCGATGGTGGCAATAAGGAGGCAGGGTGCATTCGTCGATGTCTGGGTTATCAGAAAAGAGAAATGAGTTCAAATGGAATCACAGCAGTTCACTCTTGCTGTCTTGTGTCCAAAGAAACTATAAAGTTTGCACTTGATTAAAAGGGGGCTGGGTGGAAGGGATGGGACGACACGGGATGGGACACACCTTATGTGAGCTAGGTACTGCTTCTATGGATATTAATGGGAATACTATTTTACTTTTTCTTTAGGCAACTTTTGTAAAAATCTGGTTTATTGCTGATTGTCTTCCAGCCACGGAGATCAATATACATTCCAACTTTATTTTTTTGATTGGGTTCCACAATATTGCTCAGTCTTGTTTATTTTGCATAGGTAAAACCCAGAATGTTTTGTTCTGCTTTTCAGCCAAGATTTCTCATGACCAGACATAATGCCGACCTACACAGTCCGTGTGGCTTGTAGCTCTTCTTCCTCCAGAAATTTGCATGCAGCACTCTTAGCATGTACTAAATCTTTTCAGCTCCATTAGGAAGAGTCCAAATTTTCTGTGTAAGTACAAGGGAATGGTGAGAACAGAAGATTAATGGGCCTGGAAAGGAAGCAGGTGGTTGTCCTTCCACAGGGATCCCCCAGAAACTGGCTTTCTCCCCCAAGGGGCTGCCATTGCTCCCATTCCCCTCCCTGCATCTCCTGCCTCCCTTTCCAAAGACCACCTGGCTGTGCTTTCTGGTCCCAAGGCAGCCAATCAGACTGGCTGAAGTTGGTGCTATCTCAGGCAGTATTAACTTTCCCCAGGATCTCCTTGCAGATTAGTCCTGGGTTTGAGGTGGAGCAGGCTGCCTTTCCAAGTTTCAGCATTCCTAATGTGCATTGGAGCAGGGTTTTCACCTGTGAACCAAAGTGTGCAACAGCCCATTCTTTTACCTCTCTGCTTTTTAAAAGATGTCCTTGCATTCTGGAGGAGATACTGCCTCTGTTCTTGTCTGAAAAACTTTTTTTTTTTTTTTTATTAAGCCACAATGCTGATTGTACATGTATATGCAGCAGCAGTCTTTAGTTGTGGCCTGCTTGAGCTTGGTGAAGAAATCCATGCTGTGTTCTGTACATGTACACAATGTGAGATTTCAAAGGCTCAATGCTCAGACAAATAAGACCAGTTTTCACTGGAACAAAAGAAAGGCACTTCCCATATCCATGCCAGATCTTGAGTTTCCTACCTCCAGCTGTTTCCACCATAGATGTGTTTAAAAAGAGGCCAAGACTTTTTTTTTTTTTTTATAATGAGGAAAGTGTTTGTTTTAATATCAAGTGAAAAATAATCCTTAAAAGTTAACCCTTTCTTTGTCAAACTTGCAGTTATGGTTTGGGGCTAAACTTAGCAGTAGAGTGTTTTGGATGGTTTTGAATGAAAAGGCTCATGATGGAAAATTCCTGTCCGTACAGTAGCAATTGTAGCTGTAACTCTTTTGTTGCAGGCAGAAATTTGGAAGTAGAAATGGAATAAATCAGGAGGCGCAGTAGATCTCCTTCATCCTTCACTTTTACAGGATTAAGCTAAGTTGCTGTTTAAAGATCTGATTATACAGGATAGACATATGAGCAATGCTTTGCTGCTTAGGCACTGTGTTTATGCACATAAATGCTTCCAGGATCTGACTCTCATTCTCTGAGAGTGTTCCTTGCTGCATTAGACACATCAGCTCCATGTGGATCCAAGGGCTAAGCATTATGTAATTAATTCAGCCAAGTCTTCCGTTTGAAGTATTGCTGGGAAACAATCCACTCTATCTACAGTCCTGTGTTTCAGAAAAGACTAATTCTGCAAAATGTAAACAAGCAAGTTTAAAAGAAAACAAAAAACTTAGATTAAAATCAATCAGTTGTTAGAAATTAGTTCTTTTTCTCCCTCTACCTTGAAGCTAAAATAGTCTGGAAAAATTATTTCAAATTCGAGAAACATTTCCTCTCATATGGAGAACCTCTATCAAGATCTGGCCCCAAGAACATTTTCTGGCCAAGTTGTTGTAAAATCCCCAAAGACAGGCATTATTCTGAAATGCTGACAGGACTAAGTGTAGGGATGTACTAATAATTTAGGTCAGTGTGTAATATGTAACACAGGTGTTATTCTTAGTTGTGACCTATATAGGAAAAGGGAAATTCCACTTTCCCGACACCTTCATGTACAGATTTAGATGCATAAATATATTCACATGGAGATACAAGGGTGTATCATTCTGCTTCTTTTCTTTTGAGTGCTTAATGTGTCCCGCAAGACTTTGAGGTAGTACCATAGTTCATGACATTAATGTTATGGAATAGCACTTTTAATGTACTTTACTTGCTCTAAATATATATATCTATAAAACCAGATATTGTAAAAAAATATATCAATGACCTGTCAAAGTTATTCCTCTACCTACATTTCAAGCTACACATCCTGTGGTTGCACAGACAGCTGAGAAAAATCATGTACATCTGTTTATACCAATTTGACAGTTCAGGGCCTGATCTACATCTATTAGGAAAAAACTGAGAACTTTTGTGTTCATTTCTACAGACCTTGGCTCAGAACCCTAACGAAAGAGCCACACGCAGAAATTTAGTCTAGATGTGTACTGAAATTTCCCCAATTTCCTTCCTGCAACTCTTGTTAGGCAGTGACTTTGAAAAGCTTTTTGAAAGAGATTACCAAAAAAACCCTCAAAAACCCAAGCAGACAAAAAAAACCAACCAAACAAAAAAACCCACTTTCAATTACAAGAGCCCTAACACAAAGTAAAAGAGCAAAAACTAAAGTTCTGTTGTTCCTGTTCTGCTGAGGACCACAAAAAATCTAAGAAATGCTTTTCTTCTTCTAGGCTGCAGAAAATTATTCTTGTGTCTTATTCAAGACCACCTCTTACAGCACCTCATGATGTAGATATTTATTTGATTCTCTTCTTTCAGAGTTTCTGTCTCTGACAAATCTAAGGCTTAAGGCTGGAGTGCCTATGAAAGCAATTCATCCATTGAAATCATAATTAAGGAGGTGTTAAATAAAAGCTGAAGGAAAAAGATGCAGTGTTTACACTGCAGTTGGATTTAATTTAATTCTATACAAGTATAGGTCCCAAAGGTGCTGATAATTTGTTTTGGCACACAGAATAAAGCATAGTGGTTTATAAGTCGCAAGTATCCTGTATCTGCATTCAGAGTTCCCATCTCTTTCACTTACAAATAACTAAGCACTGAGACTGTGCCAGGGGGTTCCGCAGAGTGGGGATTAGGATTGTGTGAAGACAGCAGTTTGTCCTACAGCTCAGGAGTCGAGCCTCACTGAGGTCAGTGGAAAGACATGCTTTTGTTTGCTGCTGTAGTAGACTTACGACTCTGTCTAGAACATTAGGCAATACCCCAATGTAAACAATAAACACAATGGTAACTACTAGGAAAATCAATCTCGTGAAGTTCATCTCCCAAGTGTTGATTATACTTAAAATAATTTCTAATTCCATGTTTTCATGATTATTGTGATATGATGATTATTGCATTTCAAAGTTATATATTTTACAGTACACATACATATACACTTTATAATCAAAGCTTGTAACTGTAGATAATAAAAGAAAATAATTTAGTCTAGAGCAACACTTACCAACACATTGGTCCCCTCGTTTCTGATAGCCTGGAGGACACTGGCAGCTGAAGGATCCTCTTAAATTGACACATACTTGGTCAGCTCTACAATTATGTGTTCCAGTCGCACATTCATCTACATCTTTATAAAAAAGGCAAACACAACATTAGCCATAAAGTTTACTTAAAATATTTAGCCTGTTGAAATGCTTTATGCATCTTCAAGCTACTTATGAGTGAAGGCAGCAAAGTTCAAATACACTCCAAAGATTATAATCTTGATGCTTATTCCATTTGCAGGACATAAAATGTTGTCAGATTTCACTTAGCTTTTAATTCTAATATACTGCGTTTGAAAATATTTTCAGATACTGTTATTTTAAACAATCAGGTACTTCTATTTGTCATATTCCATTCATATTTTATACTTATCACTGAAACTTTCTGTAAACTTCTTCCAACTTTATAATATTGTAATAATTTTACTTCCCCCCCCCCCCTTTTTGGTTGTTCGTTGCATGCTGAATTACTCTGGAAGATTTCAGCAAACGTAGTTCATCCCATTCTCAAAAATGAGACGAGTTAGAGAAAAGTTGTTCTTCTGATACTAAAAAGACTCAGATGTCTTTTGCATGGTTCCAGTGCTCCATACTTTGGAGAGGGACTTGGAATGGTGGTGGGTGGTGGCTTTCTCATTAGGAAATGATTGGCCTTTTGTCATTCCCATGAACATTCCCCCAATTCAGTCAATCTGTTGAAGTCTTTGGAAGCAGTTTATGTCTGTTTGTATTTGAACAGTACAGCTAGAAATGCAAATACAAGACTAATACTTTTCAGTGTAATTCAAGCAGCTTTTAGTTCACAGTAAATGCAGGTTTATACAAGTATAAAAAGATTTTTATTTTGCCTATAACTGCCGGAGGTACTTAATTATAATTAAACTACATGTGCTAACAAATAGCATTGCTTAAAATGAGATTACAATTTGCTTTCTCATCTGAACATCCAAAATGTTGGAGAGCTTTATATTGTAACCTGACACAGTACAGTGAAAGGACCTTTTTTAATTTTGGCATTGTACACAATTTGGAGACTCTAGGCTGAATAAACAAATTCCTTAAAACTTATGATCTCCAGTTTACAAATCTCATCTGACCTCGCTATTTGTATAGGCACTGGGGACGTTAGAACATTCACCAGTGGCAGATTCTGGGTGGTGCTTTGGAAAAAATGATGGATTCTTTCTCATAGCAAATGAAAACAGTTTTGACCACAAGATTTGATGAAAAATAAACCGTCAACAGTTTGGATTAATTTTCAATGTTTGCCCTTTCCCTAAATGTCCAGATATTTTACATATATCTTCTTTATCTGGCAGGAAAAATAAAGTCATTTTATGTTAGCCTGCTTTTTGCATTTCTGCATAATATCAGTCTGAAAGTTGATGCAGGACTTGCTGACTGCATTGTTCTGTGCTGACAGCTGAAAAGCACATTCTCAGGTGTAAAGACTTTCAGGGACTATAGCTGGCTGCCTCATACCAACCCAACACATCATTAAATGCCTGAGCCCAAGCACAACGGAGTTCAACATAAGTCTTTACAGGGACTTCACTGGGCTTTGCATGGACTCCTAGTTTCTACAGAAGCTGAAATAAAATGGCTATTATAGTCATACACTTCAAATCTTTTTTGTTACAGAGTGTGCTGGAACAAAATGTTTATTGGATCTTTAGGAACTTCCTATATGAGTAAGCTTAACATGAGGTATCTTTTAAGATGGATTAGTTAAAATGCATTAAGTCCTAAAGTTGCCATTTGCATCTGTGGCTTCTTTTCCATTTAGCTTAATTTCTATGGAGTAATAATCTACTTCAGCTAAAGTTAAGCAAACTATGATGCAAAATGACTTCTGCACTTGGAGTCTTTGATTTTTCTCAATGGCAAGTTCAGTTTAAAAGGAAAATAATCATTCACAAGTAGTGTTTGACTGCTATCTGCCCTCTTGTTGGAACCTCTCAGAGGATTTGATGTTTTGGCCAAGAAGATCTGTGTTTATAAGACCAACATTTAGTTGAGACTTGTTTCAAGAAATCCTTTTAGAACTCCCCTAAGCTTCCTTCTCAGGTTAGGATCCTGAACTGAGTTGTGTATTAGCTGTGACTATATGCCCTTTCTGCCTTCTACGTGCCATGAAAATGCACATCAGTATGTGGCATATTCTTGGTGTACTTCAGAAGAGCTCTAACAATGTTACTCTGCATCATCATGATACTTTTTGCTGTTTTGACTGTCTTTGGATGGCTCTTCTTAAGATGTGAGTCCCAAGGCAAGAGACAGAAATGGCTATGTGGAAAGAAAGATTGATGAAAGTTCTTTGAAAACTCCAATCCTTTTCTTTTGTTTGTTTTGGTTTGTTTGTTTGTTTGTTTTACTGGACTTTACTGAGCTGCCCAAGGTAGGAAGGAAAGCAGCCTCTAGCCTTCACTGGCAAAGGGAAGTAGGTTGCCATATTTGGAACATTTCTGCTTCCATCTATGCAAGCAAAACAGTAATGTTACAAGAAGACTGAGGGCCTAAAGATCATGTTTAAGTGCTTCAAGGACAATGTTATGGGAGGGGAACAGCAAGCAGCTAGAATGGTCTCAGTGCTGGAACATTCAGTTCTGAAATGTCTAGTATTGCAATAATTACAGATATGTCTACTGTAGTGCCTGATACAAGGGTGAGGAAGTGAGTGGAAGATTTGAGTGGTGAAAGCAGTGCCAAATGTGAATTGTATTGGTGTGATACCAGAAGCAGCCCAGCCCTTGTGGAGTACGGAAAGAAGCACTGGTGGATTTTGCAATGTGATGTTGCTGCACAGATCTCTGCATCTATGTCTTTGAGTGAGGCCCAGAGAGAAGTCTTCAGCTTTCTTGGCACTTGATATGACCTGAATCATCCTCTAAAAGAGAAAGAGTCTTTTTTCTAACTGTCTTGAGAGTTATTGGAGCAATAGAAGAGTGGAAGTCATTGGAAGGAAGCAGCATCAATGTTGGAGGTCGTTGGCCTGAAGCCGATCAGCTCCATTTTTCTCAGCAATGGCAGATGTAGAGTTATCTATCAATATACACACACACACACTTCTCTTCCCATTTGAAACAGCATAATCTTACATTGGTCATGCCAATATTGATCTGGGATTCCCACCTATGTGTTCATGGTTCTTGAATGAATAGAATGTCTATCTGCAGGATCCAGTTGAACTCTGACTGATCTGAAGTTTCCAGACTGTTTTCTCAGTTACATCTCCTTGTTTTGGAAATCAGTAACTGCCAGGTCTTCAGTCCATTATTCTAAGAACTTCCTTTTCCAGTTTAACTTTTCCAATCCATTAGATTCCTAGCTTGTTCGTCCTAATTTGCACAGTGCCCTCTGATTCTGTGACAGTGATCTGGAAGCTGCATCAATTCCTGCTTTTAGTCTGTATCAAACACAGTAATATGGGGCTGAGATGGCAGTTACACAAAGAACATGATTTTCCTTGAGGTCTACCATCTCATTCTATTTGATCTTTCTCAACAAAAATTTCCGGACTTAAGTGTGAACAGTAAATGATGGTATTGGGGATCCATATTTTTGGTTTCTGCCTACACTGTTTTGGTATCTGTGAAGACGAGCAATCTGGGGCAAAGGTGTGATGGAAACTCCTGCAGGAACATCAGAGCTCAACAGCTTTAATCCTAAGAGCACGATAAATTTGTCTGACCTTTCCTCTCTAGCACGAATGTTTAATGATGTGTTCCGTGCATGTGTATTTATAATAATTAAAAAAAATTAAAACAAGACACTCCACTGCACACAGTTGTCTCTCTGGGGAGAGGGTGAGAACAAACATGTGACAGATGTTTGTCATGTTGCTTAATGCACTACTGGAAAACACTCAAGATACCACAGTGATGAGTGCAGTATAAGAAACAGATCTAGAAGGAAAATAATGGATTTTTACAAGCGCATTCTTGAGCATCTTTCCTCTGCATCCTCTTTTCCAAATTTAGTGTCATCATGATAGCTTGTTTCCATAATTGTTTCAGCAATTGATGCAATACCTGAAGCTTCTACCTTAAGCAAGTATCTTGTAAGTTATACCTGAACACACCCTCATCAACTTTGTTTAAATTTCATTTCTAGATGTTACACATAGCATTTATTCACCAAGTTAGGCAACAGAAATTACACTGGTAACCAGTAATGAAAATTATCTCTTTTAACATTACCCTTTCCTTTTTCTTTGTATTTTCTAGTCTCTGCAACATTTTAAAAGGTTGTGCTCTTCACTACAGATAAGAGCCATAAGTTTGTATTAAATTGTTCAACAGCCTGAATGGCTGCATTATTGATGCATACAACCTGTGAAATACAGATTAATTTTTAAACTCACTGTATTGCTGAGTTTGATCTAAGGTATTGCTCAGATTGTTATTCTCTGACAGTTATTCTCTGGATGTTTACAGCCTGTGTAGTTGGAAAATCGCCTCTGAAATAGCCTGGGTGTCTCCAATAATCTTTTTGCAGATCAATATTACTCAAAAATGGAGCTGGGTTAACTTCAGTGTCTTGATCATTGTAATAACTGAACTCGGATAATTTTGTAATCTTTCAATAGGCCACTCAAAAGCAAACTTACTAGGGGATTTATTTGTACTTTAAACAATTATAAAAAATTATCAAAATTTGTAAAATGTGTTTGAATTGAATACTTCTCCACATGTTGTTTATGGGTGTTAACATTGAAAATACTACACCAAAAGAACGTGACAGTTTCCAAGTCAAGTACTTGGGAGATTGCAGAACACAGAATTCAGGTCCTCTGAGCAGTCTGAATTCAGATCTATTAATCATCACGATGCAGTCTTTAAATATATGAATCTTATATTCTGTTTTTCCTACAGGCTTGTGCTTACCGTCCCCGAAATGGCTAAGGTGATACAGTCTTCTATCACGTTGCAGTAATTACTGCTACATAGAAACCTTGAATTGATGTGAAGAGTCAAAGTCAATAGAGAAGCGGGGGGAGGAAATGTTACCATGAAGGACACTGTTGTCTCAATTAAATGACACGTAAGCCACACTGTTCTTCCAGAAATGGTTATGGAAGTCCTCAAGCAAACTATGATAAATATGGCCATCAGCACCCAGTGACTCATCCTAATATAAATGCCACCTTTTGTAGTGATCTCCAGGGCTATTCTAGAAAGCTCATTTTAGCAGTCTTTCTTATTGATAACTACTTGCAGGTTAAGGTAATGTTCTGATTTGTACGGGCTACTGTTTGAAGCTTTCAGGATGCCACAGAAATAATGTGAGAACCACAGAAGGCAGCAGAGTTTGCTCCTGGATTCCTTCAAAATATAAATCAACTTGCATTTCATAGTTTTAATTCCACAAGCCTCACTAATAGCTATACCCAGTGATTCCCTCATTTTCCAAAAATGTGCCCACACTCCCTCTTTAAGTGATTTACACAATTATGTCCTTCCATTGCTGACTTTGGCAGCCTTCTCTATATTTCAATCACTAGTTGTGTACAAAAATTTTGCCTGACCTGCTTTTTAGCTACAGCTTTCTCCAAATCTTGTGTATGGTTCCCTGTTTTAGAGCTAGTTAGTTTTTCTGCTTTTCTACTGCAACCCGCTCGGTCAGGCTCTTATCTACATGCATAAAATTCTTTCCTAGTCTCTTTCTGAGCTACAAACCTGGCTATGTTCCCTTCATGCTGTGACTCATTTTTCCCAAACCCCCTGACTCATGCTGCTTCCTCACTTATGCAACAGCTTAATCTCTGAAATTGTCTTTGTATCATGGAGAAGTCCATAAATTCACGAGATGCTTTTCACCAGTGCTTCAAACTTTTGTAGACAAATAATACAATTCACATCTATCCTTCATCTTAAGTCACTTAGACCTTTTCTTCTTTAGCTCATCACCTGTATGTTGTGCTGACAGCTGGTGAACTGTGTTCTTAACTAACTCCAGTATGGCTTTACTCATGTGACTGAACAGCCTCTTGCTGTTCACTGGCCCTCAACATACTGCAATATATTACAGCGCCTCTGTGCTCTCCTTGATTGTGTATCTATTCATCTGTTCAAACAAGTCACAGAATGTTTGCAGGTTCCTTTCTCCGTCTGGGTCTGTAGCAATCTTGTAAGCAGAATATTCTACCAGAACAAAAAGAGGGTTCTTAAAATGACCTTATGGGATTCAAATTCTTATTTCTACCCTCATTGAGCTGCACCAATGAGCAGCTTCTGAAAGGTTTATACAAACCTAAACCCAGAATGATTCCATAGATGTCAGTGTTGCACTTGTCATTGACTCCAGTGAAGCTCTTCTCCATTTGTTTTGAATGTAAATGATAAATATTTTAGTTAATCCATTTAAAATTTTTGAATTCTCATTGTGAGTGAGACCAGACAATGACTTGGTCTATTTCTCTAATAGACTCATCTGAACAAAAAACACTGCCTCCCATGTACGCAATGGCACCAGTGAGTCTGATACCAGACATACAAGGATCTGCATGGTGCTGCAGGTATCACAATGCACTTAACTTTAGGATTCTGCAAGACCTTTCACTTTCTGTCCACTTCATTAGCTTTTCTTCTGTCTGTAAGACATTTTGTTTTAGTATTGCTCAGAAATAACTATCTGAAGATAAAATACTTGAAGAAATGAGACCACTATAGTTCTTCCATGAGTATGGAGTTACTTTATTTTACCAAATTAAGTATTCTGTCCCATATTTATGTTTCTTACATTGTTCTTGCAACTGAAGCCAAGCTCACTGCTATGTCGTTTCCTGGATCCTCCCTGATCCTTTCTTACACATAGGAACAACATTAGCAACCTCTAAATTCCCTGGTTCCCTCCCTGGCCGTAGCAAGCTATCAACAATTTTTGTCAAAGGCTTTTCTATTTCCCTTGCTACTTCCTTCAACATTTGGGATGTTATTCATCTGGGCTGGATGCCCAGGCAACTTTTAACTCATTGGTGTTGGGAGGTTGCGCTCTGTGGTGGTAAATACCAGCAAAAAAATCCATTACATAACATCAAGTCAGTAGGTACCAAAAGGCTAAATACTTGGGAGAAATATCTCACTTCTGTTGTGGCAAAACCTGTTAATATAGAGCCCCGCACTCTAACAGTGCAGTCACTATCCGGTAGTGTCATGAGGTAGCGTCTATAATTCTGTACAGCTCTGTAGCAGCCCATAAACTCCCTTTTTATTGATGTTTTTTCTTTCCCTTTTAAATTTTCCTTTCACCCTTTCATGTTAAGTATATTGGACTGATTGCCCTGGTAACAAGTTTTCACAGTTGAGCAAAGGTAACCTGCACAAATGCTTGTTTGCACAGGAAAAATATATGTAAGAGCCAAGACCTACATTTAAGCAAATACGTGAGGTAGAATGTTTAAATTAATGAGATTTTCATGAAACACGGCATGACTTATTTAGGTGTGCTGAAACATTTCACCTCTCCAATTTGAGAGTACAGCAAAGCAAGTTCCTTGTAGATTTGTCTTTTAGTATTCCTGGACAACATGGTGCAAGAAAATAGAAGTAATGTGAAACACTAATGTAGAAAATGCACCCAAACAAATCTAATGCACTGCAACTTATAGTTCCTTGCATGATTTCTGTATTTGGACTGCAAAATGTTAGTTATTACTACTACTGCTACTATGAATTTGGGAAAATTACCCAGCCACAGTGACTTCATGAATATGAAGGTAGAAGAAAAGCATCCTTATGCTGTTAACAGAGTTAACAAGGAATCAAGCTGTAATAATCGAGTCTGGACTGCAGTACTTTGTCACAATTATGTATTGTCTTTGGTATGTCCAAACTGAATTGACTTATCACATAGAATAGCTAAATAAAGGAGTGAGCCATAGCTTTCAGCACTAGAACATCTCCCACATGTTTGTTTGGGAGTGGCAGGCAGATAAAAAAAATAAATTAATGAAGCTTTGAACTGATGCGTTACTTCCTTTCTCCTCCACTTTGCCTCCATCTGTGATGCTACCTTCTCTCTGTAGCATATGCCCTGCAGTCTGAAAATGACACTGGTAAAGGAAATGGATTTCAAACGTGGAATTTTCTTGGCTTTGAAGATGGAGTTGCCATACACAACTGAACATGCTTTTTCTATCCTGCATCTTAATGTAAGAAAATACTTATTGTTGTTACACTCAGGGCAGCATTTTGGTGGTGACAGGGTAGGGGTGCTTAACTGGAATTGGTGCCCACACATCAATTCTACTTCTATGCTCACTGCACAGTAGCTGTCCAGGCTGGAGATGGTATAGCAAGTTAAAAAGCCCAATGCTCTATTACAACATCTTGCTCTGTACTTTATCCAGGCCCTCACCAGTACAAGCTTCTAGGAATGTGTTCTGATAAAAAAGATGCACTTCATTATGAAATAGCACCTACAGTGAACTAAACTAATGACATATGTAACACAGTTCAAGTAGTAATTAAATTTACTATTGCAAACAGAAGTGGAATGGCTAATGTGACAACAATGTTAGTCTGATACAAGGCCACAAAAATTGATACCCAACAGACATTTAACAATAGCATTTTCTATCCAATGTAACTTCAACATGTGTTCCTAAAACAGGAACATGGGTATTAATATACACTGTCTTTATGTTTAAAGTTTCTCAAAGGGAAGAGTACTTTTTTTCCCCAGCAGAATACCACAGCATTTACTATTAATCCTCCTGCTCATCAAAAAGAAAAATATTACATGTTTTTGATTGACCTATATTAATTTGAAATTTGTATTTTGTCTTGATTTCTGCTGGGGCCATAAATGAAGCTGTATTTGCTTTCAAATTACAATCCAATATTCAGTGCAATGTATCTGCAAGTGTCAGAGTGCTTCAAAATGTGAGGTGTCATAATGGTAAACTTTTTGATTTATGTTACAATAGATTATTTTTACTTTCAGTAGAATATTTCCTGCTGTTGCTTTCTTGTGACTTTATGCTAGAAGTCTAACAAATTGTGCTTTTTGGTTCATGCCTGCCTAAGTGAGGATCACCCACCCATGATGACCAATACACTTGGACTATACTCAAAAACAACAAGGGTGGATTAAACTATTCCATTATTGCAGATGAAAGAGTTCTCCCCGACATCTGGCATATCATCTTCAGAACTGATATGGAACATTTCCATAAATTCAGCTTAACATTGTTTTTGTGAGCGTTCCAAAGTATTTTTAACGTGAAGAAATAGCATGCAAATTAATCTCCTATTTGAAAGTAAATGTCTTGTTCATATTTCTAATTCACCCAGTTATTAAGAAGGGAAAAAAAAAATAAAAAGATGTTCTCTTGAAGCATTCTGGTTTGTTTATTTAAGTTAATGGAAAAGCGAGTCAGTGTTTGATGTAAAGCTGCCCCCTTGCTTGAAAGAAAACCAAACAACTGGTTATGAATTATGAATATCTCCTAATAGTTTCCAGAATTATCTGAAGGATGTATTTTTTTTTCTTAATTACGTACACTTAAAAGTTCCAAGTTCCCTATTCATTTCCATTTTGTTTATTTCTCTCCTTGGAAACCTCCTAAGTATTTTCCTTTAGCTAGGCTTGACTGAACAAAATATTACTGCTACAACCTGTAATATTAGGGAAAAGCTTATTGTGGTTTTTAATTAGGAAGTTGAAGAAACACTCATTAAATCTTCACAAGCCTATTTACAGCACTTACACTGGCAGCTGCCTGGTCCCTGCAAAGGAGAACACAGATTTCTACCCAAAAAGTGTGCTTCAGAGCACACTTCAAAAATCAGCTTGTATTCTAAGACAACACAGAAACTGTTCCTGCAGCAAATCCTGCTTTTCTTGTACATTGGCATGTCTTCAACTGTCTTAGTCCTAATCAGACCGTTCCTCTTGTGAGGAACCACAGTGTCTCCTCACAGTGAGGGATGGGAGCTGCTGGCAAACGTTTCGCAATGGGGGATGCGGTCAGTTGAAAACCTGGTCTGTCTGTGTGACATCACCATAGACTGTGTGTCCTTCTGACAGTACTAGCAGATAGTTATTAACCAAACAAAATCTAATTAACACAGCAAACACACCAATACACTGAGCATAATGTATGTGATATCCATCCCTAGCCTGAAATCCAATAGCCTGAGGTTTTTTTGGTAGTGAAGTAGTAGCTCATCAGTGTGGACTTTGCTAATTTAAGAAACAAGGGACATTAAGATATGAGGGACTTACATTCTAAGATAAGGGATTTTAAATATTTGATATAAGGGACCTATTTTTATCAATAAAATCTTATTCTCCTTTGCCTTTTTTTCAGGATGAATATTTTAGGAAATATAACTGAAGTTCCCAAGCTGAGAACATTGAAGTTCAAGTCAAGTTCAATAGCAACTATGAGAAGGGAAAGCCTTATCTAAGCGATGATATTGTTTTTAGTACTAATCATCCTATCTGTTGGCAGTACCAACATACTGCAATCTCCACAGCTTCCTACGTAAATAAGCAGATTCCTGATGCTGTTCCAATGTCAGAAATGCCTTTGAAGGCATTATTTAGTTATGAATTTTTCCTACTTGGTTATGATACTTTTAGTGTGTTGCCGTATGTACCCACAGTTGCAGTGTTTTAAAGAAATGCATCTAAACTTCTTTATTTTCAAAGTATAATTGGTGGGCAGTGGTCTGTGTTTTTCCTTCTTGTAAATAAGAAATACATGGTTAAAAGAAATTCACTTTCATGCCTTCTACAACTTCCGAATGATAGAAAAATAAAAGAAAATTAAAGAAATAGTACTTAAGAAAGACACATCAGTTGATATGGTCCAAAATATGCTCTAGGGATGGGAGGGGATTGTAAGAGCTGGGATAGAAAAACACAATGTTCAGGTTGCACAGTTTAAGTAAAGTGAAGTGGCTGTGCAAAAGTGAAGATTCCTGTGGCAATATCAGTTTGACTATGCTATAAGCAAGTGATATTACATGGTACCGATCTAACAAAACCATCAGGAACAGTATCTTCTAAATTTTTGTTTGTATGTTTTGCCTTAAGAGTTCATGTTAGCTGGCTCTCCATTTGAATTTAAGTGGAAAATCCAATTTTCCATGTAATTCTTAACATAAAGAGGGCTTAAAATGAAGTCTTAAAAATTCTTTGTTTTGAAAGAGAATATTTACAAAGGTAAGGCCAGGAAGGATCAAAAGAGAGGTAGACACACCAGGGAGAAAGAGATCAATTCTTTGAAGTTAAAAGAAAAAAAAAAGGCAGTATGAATATTTATGAAGGAAGAAAAATTAACATCAAAGCCAAACAGATGTATCATGAATAGAGGTGACTAAGTGGAGGCTAAAGAATGGGAAAAAAAACAAAGACACTTAAGAGTCTTACTGACGTAGCTGCTCTTCAACATACAAAAATAGCATTTATTAAACACTTTATTATAGTTCAAGTCTAGCTGTGTGATCTGGTTAGATCACCAAGGTGTTTGCAATGCTCACTTGTTTGACCAGAAAGCTGGTAAGTACCTGCCAACGTCTGTCATTTGCTGCTGTTCTTCTATTCCAAGTATAATGGAGGCTGTCAGAGGAATGCCTACATGGCAAGTGCTGAGGCAGGATAGTGCACAAGAGAATGTGTCCTGGGGTAGGTGCATGTGCCTGGGAGATGGCAAGAGCAAGATGTGGGTTGTGGACAAGGAGGGGATGGACAAGAAGGGTAACTGGAGTAAGTCAAGGGTGTGCAGTCTACTGAAGATTGTAAGTTGGAGTGGTGCTTGGGAAGTATTTGTTCTTTCAAAAACCTGACAAAAAAAAATCTGAAAACTGAAAATTATTATTATTTTTGGCCCCAGACTATGATTTTTTCTGGGGTTTAGCCACTTTTTTTTTTTTTTTTTTCCCTGTGTTCGGGAACAAAAAACACAGCAAAAAAAAAATACTCTGTTCTTTCAATGAGCCAATAATAAATAAAACCTAACATTTTAGAAAACAGAAGTTTCCTTGGGAAGAGAGAACTATTTTTTCTTCCAAAATTACTTTGCCTTAGAATTGTGATCAACTCTGCTCTCAGGCTGAGGATCTGACTTCCAAGTTGCCTTTAAGCAATCAAGGAGAAGTAGCAATTGGGACAGCTTTTCTCATATTTGGTTTTTTTTTGTTGTTTTTTTTTTTTTTTTTTTTTCTTG
>VWZY01006902.1:136376-159106 GCA_013399075.1 Chloroceryle aenea
TTTTTTCCTGGCCTTTGGCTGGGAAGTTACATGGGTCTGCCTGAGAATAGATACTGTGCTACCATAATCCTGGCACTTTTCATTGAAAATGAGATTTCAGCAGTGTTTCCTGGAGTAAGTAGAGTACTCCTGAAGTCTGCTTGCAGGGCTGGTGAAATGCAGCAACCTGCTTTTGTTTGCCTGAGCATGTGATTTATTTTTTTTTATATGTATTTTTTTAAATTTTAATACCTTGTGATCTTCATAGACTTCTGGCAAAGCTTAAAAGGTTAGTTTGAGAAGGGAGTGGCTATCATTTATTTAGAAAATAAATAGGAAAAAGTAGGCCAAATACCAGGAAAGTTCCAGTTTTAAAATATTAAACTAACACACAGCACTGCTGACCTAAAAAGGTCACGTGAAGTGGGAGAAAGGATGCATTTAGACTGATTGCCAGGCAGGACATGGGATCTCTCACTGAACTGGCAGTAGATACTTTAACTCTATTTGCTATTAGTACTGTTTCTACTGCTCCTTATTTGCAAAGTTCTTATGTTTAACAAGATCCATGTTTTATTTCCCAGTATTTACACGTATTAAGCAAGTGTGTAAATCCATTCAGAGAGTAACCAAGGCCTACACTGTCCCCATTTTTCTGCTTTGTCTTTACTTTGCTTAGTAGACAGGATGCTCAGAAACCAGGGAATATGGAATTTTTAAGGGGGTTCCCTTTAGAGTGTGCTATCAGATAACAAGGTTAACTGTAGCATGTTTAAACTTGCTAACTAGGGTGGCATAGGGCCCTTTGCTTCCAAATTTGTCAGTGAGAATGGAGAAAGAAATGGCTACTTAAATTGTAACAGCTCTGCTATGCTTTCCTTTGAAGAAATTTTAAGATTTAGTGAAAATATAAGCATCCCTTTCCATCTGACTTAAGGGTTCTTGGCTAGCATAAAGCAGAAAACCTAAAGCAGCGGATAATTGCTGCCACATCATCTAAGCACATCATTATCACTGCTGGATAAGATGAAAGGTATTTACAGATGAGAGTTTGCCAGGAGGACAGAGTCAGCTCAAGCTTGCTCCAGCTGTAATCAATAGGAGCCTGCAACTCAACGACAGCTTAAAGAAAAACCTAGCTTCTTTTTAAAAAGTATTACACTTTGAATTTTGAAAAATTAAAACTGGAGCTCATCAGAAGTGAGGCACAATGGGATTCAGTCCCTAACAAACCCCCTTGTTTCACTTCACGCATTGTGTGATGATCCTCAAAATTCTCCCTTCCACTCTGGCAACTCAAGCATCCATTTTTTTTCTCCCTCTTAAATCTTCCACTTTTCTTTTCTTCCTGTTTTTCCTTCCCTATTCCTCTGGGTTCTGCCCTTCTAATTTTTCAAGGCATAGAATGCACTTTTGTTTGTGAAGAGTAAAGTGTGTTTATGGCACCCTATTCATTATGAATCATATCTAACTGACTTCTTCCCATAGCCCAAAGGCGGCTGTTTGCCCAAAGGCAGCGCTCCCAGCACCTGTATTTTTCTATTTATAAGGTGTATTTTAGTTTACATCGAAGCTGAGGGAAAGGCTTCTGCTTGATATCACTTCTGCCAAATGAAGCCCACAGAGAAGCTGTGGCCAAAGGAAATCTGTACAAAAGTTGTCTGTGCTCTGTAATTTTGTTCACGTGGGTGCACGGTAGTATATGTTAGTTGCCAATAAAAACAATCAAAAATAGATACGGCCCCGTGCAAGTCTCAAGACGATCTTAAAATGTACAAAACACAGGTAAGTGAGCACTGGGAGAGAAACACACTTTGTCAAAACACTGGTGAGAAAACCAGCCCTTGCAAGATGGTCATGAAAAGACAAGAAGCTCCTCTGAAAATCCTTTCTACTCTGTTCAAGTTGATGAAATTCCTGGAAGAGTAGTTTACAACTGAATTAAAGAAAGTTGTTGTTTTCAAAACTGTTTGTGGTTGTGACAAAGTGTGGGCAGTCCCCAGAACATGCTGATGTTAAGTGGGCAGTATAACCAAGGACATGGAGCTGTTAACCACTTCAGCCCTCCAAGGGCTGCACTAGTATTAGCCATTGCTCAGTGTCAGCCAAGTCTTTTGGCGCTGGGTCACTGGCAGGCACTGAAGAATACCAGCAGCACGGAGTCCACTGTGAATGTAGGAGATCTATTATGGGACAAGTGTTAGTACAGATGACCATCCAAACCAGGCTTTTTAACTTCAGAGACCTGAACAAATAAATAGGAATCAGCTTTGTAGCCAGCATGGGGAAGGGAAGGAACAGGGCCCCAAGAGTTGCACTGGATAAGTTTTCTAATACCCTGTGGCATGAGATGTTCCTCCTGTTCTTGGCTCTGGGAAGAAAGATGAGGGGGGAAGCTTTAGCCATCCTTCCTGTGAAGGTAGCATGGAGGCCCTTTTTTCAGAAGGTATATTGCTTGGTTTTCAATCTATTCCATTCCCTCTTCAAAAAGCATGAGAACCCAGGTTTTTATATTCTTGCAAATTGCGTGTGTGAGCTAATTGCCAAGGATATGTAGCCTGCCTGCATCTCAGCACTTCTGAGGGGTGCCCAGAACATTATCAGCACATTGCTCAGTGTAACTGCTTCACTGCCCAGTTGTCTCTAGCTCTAAGTAGACACTCATACATGTTTGATTAAAATCTAATCTAGCCTTACCACGACCACTGTAGAGGTTAACTAATGAGCATGAGCCTACAGGGGAACATAAGGGCCTCATATGCTGCTGAATATAGGCCAATATTGGTTGGTCAAAATAAATATTTCTCATAAATTCTTGCAGGATGGGAAAAGAGATTTCTCAATTTAGACTTCCATCAAAGCTATTGAAAAAAGCTGTCAATCACACTCAGGGTTCTCGTAGAAGTCTTGCTGCCTCAAATGCCTTCCAGATGGATTTAATTCCAGTATGATTGATTGTCCACTTGGCTTTGCAGCTTCAGGGGGAAAGTCCTTGCCATGCTCGTTCATCTGCCGTATGGCAAAAAAAAACAACAAAAAAAACTAGTGTCTCTTTCTTCATGGAAGTGCTATCTTCTAATAACTGATGATGCAGGAGGTGAACTTATTAATCTAGGGGAGACTAGTTATATCAAAGTAATTAATGCCAAGAGCAAAGAATGGAATGAAAAGGTAAAGCGAGGAGATATGTATCTAAGTATAGGTGAGATGGTCAGTTTATAGTGGAGGAAAATTAAATATCTACAAGGACATTAATTTCTTACCAATTGGATAAGGGTGAGAATTGCTTAAAATTCTGAAGATAAAGTGACTTAAATTAATTTTTTTGTTCTTTTTACCAATCCTAATATTATTTCTCCTACTATGATTTTTGTTAGCTTGAATAACCACTGTTAGCAGCATTAAGCTTTCTCCTAGGCTAATCAACCTCAAATTTACTGTGCAAGCTTATGAGGTCTAACAAGGTACTTGTATTTCTCTGTGCTGGTAGCTTACATAAGCCCCCATCATGGATAAAGATTCCACTGTTCTGCTGATGCACAAACTCTGAACTGAAAGACAGAACTGCTTTCAAGCAACCTACAGTCTCAAAGAGGAGAGAGTGGAGGATTTCAAAGGATAGCAAGAACTAGTCTGGTAGGTAATGGTATTTGTGTCCTGTAGAGATTTTAAAAAGCTTTTGTGAAGTATGAGATTTCCAGACAGGGACTACTGAAGAGGAGGGGAAGTTTTTTAAGGTATTGTAAACATGTAACCTTAAGGAGCTTGAAAACTTTTACATACAGCACCTAACCAACTCCATTGATTTAGAGGCCTACTTGAATTATTCAGATGCTACCAGTATATATGCAAAACACAGGTAGAAAATCAAGGACAAGATTGGTTTCTAGCAGTTGGTGGAACATCCTGTGTAGCTAGATTTGTATTTAAAATTATTTAGGATCTAACGGACTATTAGTGTGCTTTGGAGATTTCATGGACAGGAAAAAAAGATCAATATGAAAGAAAAGAAATAAAATGTCTCAGATAATAACAATGGATTTCAAAGTTTCAAAAACACCTCAGAGGAATAAAAACTTAAGTAATGAAAGTTCTTGTATCCTATTATTTTCAAAAGGTCTGGGAAGGGTTCAGTGTGTTTTAGGATCAAGTCCAAATGCTTTTAAAGAAGTTAGATCTCACTTTCAATGAAAGGAAAACAAAAAGGAAGCAGAGCATAATAGATAAGTAATGGCTGAATACATATTAAAATCAGGAATCTTTTCAAAGCAGAAAACAATGATCTCTTATCTACAGAACATTCAGTAAATAAGTTAATTCTGAATATTGATGTGAAACTCTTGGGCCTGATTTATTATCACCCTTATTTGTGCAGTAATTTTTATTTACCTCATAAGGTTTTATACTTATTACATGTGCTTGCCCTAGATGTCCAGTAGTAGAGAGGAAAACTTGTAGAGCCAGTAAGTGAATCTGAGAAGTTAATGTAAAGAACTCTCTGAACATACAGCTGCATGTCATTCTGTACCACACTGGTCATGTCCGCTGCATCATTCTGCTCCTCATAATGAAGAAAATCTGTCTGATTTTCAGATCACAATTTTGCAATTCAAGTTCCAGAAGGGATGTTACAGAGAGGATACTGAGGAGGATGGCTATTTTAGTTCAAGCCAGGCATCAATACCTACAGAAGGGGCATTGAGTATCTAGTTAGTAAAGTAACAATATTTTTTCATCTGCACTGGAAACTGTTTGAAATCCTTTTTGGAATCACCATAAATAACAAATTGTAAAGAATCTATTTTCCTAAAGGAGCAGCTTTATTTCATTAACATTTTGAAACTCGCGTTGTGACGTTGCTAATTGTATAGTAATTTATCCAGGATCACAGTGTGAATTGCTATTTTCAGTCAGTTTTTGGCACTTGTTGCCAATTTAAGTAAAGAAAAGAGGACCAAACAAACACAAATGATGTGAAGAGTATCTAAAAGGGACAGTACTGCTAGATGTGAGACAAGCCGGGATACTCAACAGAGTGATCTGAAAACCATGTCACAGCAATGTAACTGCAAGCTGAGTAAACAGCACCATTCCTTCAGATCAAGGCTACTCCCTCCAATCCTTTCAAACATTTCCTACCCATCCCTGCATAGGATCAGTCTGTGCTTGGTGTTGCAGGCTTTCTCTGGCAAGTTTTTTTAGTGATGTTTTTTTAAAATACAAGTTCCTAGCAACAAGGTGAACGACTCATTCAGGATGGCATGAAGTAACTGTGTACATTTAGGGATGTGCAAAGATGGCAGTGAAATTACTGGGATACAATTGTGTGCTTTAAATGGTGGAACACAACTAAAAGTGTCTTATTATGATAACTCAAAGTATAAACAGTGTTGTTTTTTTTTTTTAAATCAGTCTTGATTTACTTTCAGTACTTTAAAAAGTTTGGTGCACACTAGCTATAAATAAATCTCTGCATTTATTTCGAGCTTTGCACATTAAGTAGCATAGACAGTGATCACTTTACTTTTTTCCCTGGTTTGTGGATACATACTGATTTTTTTTAAATTTTTATTTTCCCCAAAACTGAAACTGAAAAAGCTGCAGAGATTCACTTTTAGCAAGAGTTGGGTTGTGGAAGGAGGGGAATGACATTCAGCTCCTCATGAGCTAGTATGCTTCCCATGAAAATGTTTTCACTCAAACCCAGGGCTGCCCCAGGATAGTCTTACTTTGCCTTATGGAAAGCACTTCTTTATCTTCACCTTTCATACAAAAAAAACCCCCACATTTTTTTTCCCATAAATACAACACAGTTTTATAAAAATTTCAGTTCTGAAAAGAACAGTAAGAAATAGTCTTAGTAGAAGGTGTATTTTTTAATCTTGTTGAAGAAAATAAAGAAGGAATGCAAGCCAAATGTTTAAAAGTATGAAAATGGAAGATTTTCTCAGGTGAGTTTTCTCACCACATCTGTGCATACAGTTCCTTCCAGAAGGAAACCAGAAGGAAACCTTCACATGACTGTTACCCCTCTCTGTGCCACAGCCAAATTAAATAACGAATAATCCTAAATAGTTTGAGAAGTAGAATTTAGGGACAAGTGCAAACCAGCTAGAAGTATTATGAAAAATGGCACATGGGGAAGGGGCAAGTCTGCATCTTTATCACGTCTCTTTTATCTGTCTCTATCAATCTAGGCTGTATTGAAAGGAGACGTTTTGATTGGATATAAGGAAAACCCATTTTCACCATTAGAACAGTCAAGAAGTGGAACACATTGCCCAGCAAGGTTGTACACTCTCCATCCACAGTAGTTTTCAAGACCTGACTGACTTAACCACTCTGGTCTGAGGTTCTGGTGAACCTGGTCTGATCTGAGAGCTTGATTCTGCTTTGAGCAGGATGTTGGAATAGAGACCTCCCGAGGTCCCTTCTCACCTGAATTATTGTATGATGATGTAAATATACTCTAAGTTATTAACCAGAATAGTTATACCTTTCTTTCCTCTGACTTTTTACAGATTGAGTTTTTCAGGCAGTATTTGAGTCAAGTGAGGTTTCTGATGAAAATATTTATGGAGACTGAGTCATGAAACTTTTTTGGGTTTTTTTGTTAATGCAACCTAAGCACCAAACTAAATAAATTCAGGACATCTGTAAACTGAGAGAGGGAAAAAAAAAAACTGTAAGGAAGCCATTTGGTCATCACTGAACTAAATTGTGAAATTAGTGCTAAGAATAGTTAACAATGGGACATAAGCATTTAATTTTTCAAATTAAGGACAAATGATAGGAATGGAAAAACCTGCATATTATCATTCCAGCTTTTAAGGGCTGTTGTCTACCCAGCCCAGCCCAATTGCATCCCAACGGGACAGTAATGCTGTCTTGAATCTGAATTTGTGTGACAGAGACGGTTCTGTAACTTTATGCCATAAAGCTGGAGTGCGTGTTAGTTGGTGCATTGCGTGAGCTTCTGCGGTGTTCTGCAAAGATGGTCTCAAGCTGATCTATGCAGATCCCACGGCTGTCTCACGTGGTATGTTATGACCAAATCAGCAAAAAGGCAACATAAAATATGGCTTTTTCTTTTCCTTATTTTTAGATGCTTAGTATCATTCTTTCTGGCTCAACCCCCTGAACGGCCATTCAGCCTGTGAAAATCCCAGTTGGTCCCTTTGGTCTCTTTAATATTTTGCTTTCAGCCTACTGATCATAGCTGTCATAGGAGTGTGACTCCACCCTGAGGACAAGGCACTATGAAATGGCTCCTTAGCCCCTGTTTGGTCACAGATGAGGCATGTGTATGGAGCCCCCGAGGCTCCCACAGCATCTATGAGCCAGAAGTTGCTGAGGCCAGTTTTTGGCTAGGTTGGACATGACAGATACTAAAACAAAGAATCAAATGCAAAGAATGATATAAGCTGCTGCTGCTGCTTGTGTCCCAAATACAACACTAAACACAGCGGTAGTGTTGTGTAAAGTGGATGCTTGTTAAGGTATGCAAGGGCATGCACTGCTAAGATGTTCAGAGTAGGAGAGGTTTCCTTTGACATGTGTATGTTGTCCAGAGGAACAGAGCCCAAGTAAGGCCCAGGAAAGCTGTGGTAATACAAAATAACGTAACTGATTTGCAGTATTGCATGCTTTTAGTCCCATTAAGAACCTGTTATTCCTATGATGAAAATGTGCTGATCTTAACACCTGATTTCTCTTCAATATAGAAAATTTTCAATTGCATCTGACAGCTAACACAGATCAGATTATTTATATATTGCTTTGTCAGAATTATAGTAACTTTTGTCTGAATTTCCCAATGGTTTTAATTTTCAGCAAAACTATACCAGTTTGCACGCTCTAAAATTTTAAATTCTCAACCTTCTACAGCTGGTAGGGCATGGAATGGTGCTATTACAATACTGACCATCTGATGTCCACCAGACTGATTAATGAAAGCTTTGGGGAACAGGCTCTATGCTCAGTCCACAGGTAGCAGTCACCAAATGCAAAAAGATGGAAAATTTAACATGCTGTGCATTCTCAAATTGGGCAGCATGAGATACCTCAGAAGGGTACAGATATTGCCAGTCTACTTTCCAACAATTAACCTAATCCTGACACACTTTAATAATTAAAGATTGCCTTAAACATGTAAATTAGGTTTGTTATTCCTTTCCAAAGCTGCTCTTTTTCAACTTCTGGTCTCACTGTATCAAATATTCAGACTTGCTTAGATTGTTGGCCTCACTGATATCCCACAGCAGTGAGTTCAGGATACGTATCCTTTTCTGAGGTCCTCCGACTATGCTGCTTTTTATACCACTATTATAAACGAAGCTTTGAATTGTTGTGTCGAAGCAGGAGACAGCAGTTGCACGTCTGCTTTCTCCAACCCCTTCATTATTTCCCTATTGTTTTGCCATGCTTATCTCTTTTCTCAGTTGTTAAAATCTCCTCTCATCCCCTAATTGTTGCTTTTTCCTTCTGTGAGATGCTCCTAGTTTGCAATATTCCCTTTGAAATGGGCTGAGCAGCGCAGCAAACAACCGCACTTGGTATGAGTTGTTTGATAAGCAAGAAAATCAAGCAAGTGAACTGTTTCTGCATCACAAACAGCCACTTGCATAGCTCTGGCTTCTCTGCTAGCTGGGGAATCCCCCAGGAAGCTTTCATGAGGGTGGAGAAAGCAGAGACAAGATCAAGACTAGTGCTCTAAAGCTTGTTCTTAAGGGAAGAGGCTGATGGTGTTCGAGGGTGTTGCTGGGTGGATCTCCTTGGCTAGTTTCTGGTTTTGGCTTTATTACATGGCTGTGCTTTCAATTTATTTCAAAGGTGCCTGGAGCCTTATAAATCTGCATACATAGTAAGGAAGAGATTCTCTTAACAGTGAATACAGAAATTTGAGTGTAATCGTAATGGAGAGAACATTTGGATTTAAATATAATGAAGCAACCTTTTCATAAAAATATACTCTAGAAATAGGGAATTTTCCCTTTTATAGGTGTATAGAGTCACAGTTTCTGATAGAGGAATAATTCATCTTGCAATGCAAAAAAAAAAAAAAAAAGTCAGCTCCCTCCCCAGAATCATCATTTTCCACATGCTGAATAATTGATTAAAATGTATTAATATATTTTCTGAGTTAACTAATGGTCAAACGGTGTTTGCACTGGGAAAAACAGGTGGTTTTCTCCCACACCCAACCTTTGCAGTGCATAACCATATCAGGAGGTATCTCCCAACTCAGGGTCATTTGAGCTGCTCTCCTGCTTCTGCAAACCCCAGCAGCCCAAAGAAGTGCTCTACCAATACACTGTTGCTGATTTAAGCTGATCATTTTTATCTGCTTATATGGTGCTTTTTGCACTAGGTAAAAAATATTGAGCCTAGAAGTGTCAGACAATATTTTAGGATTTTGCAATCATCCTGAACTTCTTTTGTACTCAGGTAACAAACAAGGAGTGAGGTGGAAAGAAAATCTGTCTTGACCTTCAAATTAAGCCAGTTAAGTTTAAGGAAGATCTAGTTCAAAGTAAATACAAGCAGGATGACTTCTGGTAACAACGTGCTTTTTCTTTACCCCTGGAAAATGGGACTGAATTTGGGATTCTGGACACTTTGCAGACTTAGTTTCCAACAAATTCTGGGAGGAATAATGTTAAGGTATCTTCCACAAGCCTCTGGGGCAGAATGGTGGGTGCTCCAACGCACTGCTTATTTCTGAAGTGACTATGCACAAACTGCAACACTGCCTTTTGATATATTACTGCTTTTAACAAGCCCTAAGAGTGTCAAGGCAATACTTTTTTTTTGTGGTTCGTTTTTCAAAATTGATGTAGGACTCAGTAACTTATTTTTTTAAGGCACTTGACAAAGACATCTCTTTCTTGAAATGATGCTGTCTTGATCAACTTTGAACCTTCTTCAAATACTGAGCTGTATTTGTTGCTTCAAATATCTATTTAATTCCATCACTTTTCTAATGCAGCCCAGATACCCAGAATTCTCCATGGAGTATGTCTAGACAAGAAAGAGATTGCTTTTGTCATCTTGCTGATCAAGATAGTTTTAGTTCTATAAGCTAAACTAAATCACTAAACTAAATCAACTAAACTAAAATCACACAAACTTCTGCTCACTTTGCTATGTTTTATTCCTTTTCCTCTGTGTAAATCTGTTAAAACCATACTGAAAATTGTAACCTGTCAAAAGTTAAAGCTAAAAGATATGCCGTAATTGATTGTCCATATTACTTTTGTTCTGGTGTCATGGTATTTTTTCATCCTATAAGATGTCTGATTTTTTTTCCCCTGGATTTCTTTAACACTTGTGAATTTTAATTACTGAAAACCAAACTTCTAAAAGTTTGTATAAACACCAGTTTTACCTCAGCCATCTGACTTATCAAAGTTTTTCTTTTGATGCAAGTTACAGCTGGTAGTGGATTTTAGGTGTCAGTAGTATCAGAGTAGGTGAGATGATTTACTCAGACACCATCAGAAGGCTGGTTCTTCTTTATAAAGGCCATCTTTTTGAAAGAAAAAATTCATGGGTAGACAGTGACAAATTACTTTGAAATAATCAGGCTGAAGGTTTTACTGGTGTTGATGGACAAAAAAACCCCAAACATTCCAGAAACCATTCAGGCTTGAAACTTTAAAATCACTATACTCTCCAATGCTTTCCCTGTCTACTGAGGTTTGATTGCACACATTATGAATAGTTAGTTGCCTGTTAACAGAAATCCTACCCATACAGGCATATGCATATAAAAATCCTTGAACAAGTTCAGTTTGTACTCAGGAAACTACATAGAACATCTGTTTAGGCATGGACTAAACATGCTCAAGTGCAATGTCAGATTTGCTTATATCATATCATACCAGGTCATGCAGTAGACTAGAAGTTTACTTCTGATTAAATTCAGCTTGCAAAAGAAAGCTCAGCCATGTCTTCTTTTCAGAATCGATTTAAAGAGGTTTAAATGATGCATAGATAAGTCCACTCAAAGCCATGATTTTTTTTTTTTTTTAATTGAGAGTCAGTAAAGACAGATTCAGAGCTTCACAAAGTAAATATCTTTTCCCAGGAGATGCAACTTCATACACTGAATCCATTATCATCCCAATTAAGAATTTTACTTATTTCTGTGGTTAGCCATATATGGTCATCAACGCTATCCTTGACCAAACAATTATTATTTTTTCTGCCTCCTCAAGACTAGTGCTTTAACAGTAAGAGATGAAAATAAGAAAGCCATGTAAAAAACTGCAACCAATCAAAACCAACCAGCCAAAAAACCCCACCAAAAATCAAACCAAACAACTCCCCACCCCACCTCCTAACTGCAGAATGATGGGGCATTTTTCACATAGGTGAAGTTACTTATTTAAGGTATTTGGTAACAGCAAGAGATAAGGGTCTGCTGAATCTCTAGTTCTAAAAATGCCTAATTAAAAGAGAGGGATACATTTTGCCAGAACAGGTCTAATTCATTTCTGAGCCTCAAGAATTTTTTCTTAGCACTTTAGCTTATAGAATTGTGTATAACACATGTTGTTTTCTTGGGACCTTTTTTAAGCTCCAAAGCTACAGGTTTTATGATATAATTATACATAACAAAGATTAGATGTTTCTCCACTATACTTACAGCAGAACCAACTTCTAACATTATTTCAGATCAACAAATAAAACACAAATGTGAATGAGCATAAGAGGTATTTAATAATAGCTACATGTATGCTAAACTACTTCATAGCTCTGTAATTTGCAAGTCTCTTGTATTTTTTTGTAAAGCTAAAATGTAAATGAAGAAGGTACAAGCAGGATTCTTGTGCAGATAATATGTTCTTTTGGGTTAAAATTTGGTGTATATTGAATTATGGCAAATAGCTTTCTCTCCAGACGCATTGCCCTCTGGCTGTTATGAAAACAAAACTTAGCGAGTTAAAGATGAAAACATATAGTATTTGTGAAATTTCATGCTTTTTATCCATGAACTATATGGCTGATAGCCTATTCAATATATTCTTGTCCCATACAGGGAGAAGAGATCTTATTAGCCAAATTCAGATCTTTCAAGCTTGTAGATAGAAGTAATTGAACCTTATGACAGGTATATGGCAAACTTTGCTTTGATAAGTGTCCTTCAGCTGAAAGGGTGCTTAGGTCTTGTATGAATTATTACAGAACATGTAAAAATTATGACAGTGTAGAAAAAGTAGTGCAAAAAGCAACACAGAACAAAAATGACAATAAATATTATTTAACTATAACAAAAAGAGATAGACAAGTTCAAATTATGGGTATGCAAAGGAATGTGGGCAGCACTAGGTGGTACAATGAAGAATCAAACAGACCACTGCTGTATTCATGGGAAGCTTTGTTCCTCCCATAGACTTATTTTGGCACACACAGAAAGGCGAAGAAAAATCAGTAGCTTCCTTTGCCAGAATGAAAAACTAACAAAATCTCTTGGAAAGAGAATAAAATAAGAAAAATAACAGTTCTGACCTTCATCTCTTGAACTAATTTTTCTGCTTGCTAAATTAGTGTTGTATCATTGGAGATGCTCAACAAATGCCTTGGACCTTTAAAAAACATGTGTCCATAATGCTGAGATCCTTTGCAAATAATCTAGGGTTAGAAAAGGTAATTCAGTAACCCAAAATTGAAAAATAAAACAAGACACAGAGAGGAGCATTTTCATTATATACTAAATAATCTGAAGCAGGAATCGGATTGAAAACAGGAAAAAAAAACCAGTGTTGGATGAGAGAAAATTACTCTCAGCAAACAATTGGAAAAAGGAGGAATACACCACCTTTCTCAGCAGGCTAAAAAGCTCTATTACAGTAGTCTGGGATGAAGTAACTTCTCAAAGCAAATCCATGGAGAACTTTGCTATTATTTTTTTCATGGAAGTAGGGGAGAAAGAATCTGTCCACAAAGTTGCAACAGTATTACTATAAAATTATCCAAGAAGGGTGCTAAAAGTAGCTGCCAGGATGCTCTCACACTGCTGGGGAAACTTTCTGTATCACTGCAGTGCTGTAGACCACAATTCATTGACAGCAGGTACTGAAACAGGGAACAACATCCAGCCCATGCTCCCATAAATCATGTTTTATGCTCTCTGGTGCTATTGAATGCAACTGAGGACAGCTATTATTCCTTCTAAGTCTTCCTGACTTTTAGGATGCTTGTGTCTGAGTGTTTGCAACAGATCCAGGGAATTCCTTGAAGAGATAACTAACTAACTGCCTTTTAATAAGGTGCCAGGTATACTGGGATGCCCAGTCGGGATCAGATCAGACATAAGCATATTCTTCCCCTTTGCTATCTGGTGTTATTCCTGACTGCATTATGAAAAAGACTTCAGCTTAGAGAGAAAAATTCTGAAGGAGGGCAGATGGCTGGAGGTCTGGACTTTCTTCAGGTCGTGTGCCTTCTGAGTACATTTGCTGTGTTTTGTCTGTCAAAACATTATCCTCTGCAGAGCTACTAAGCAAACAGGGCTTTACAATCAACAGAACAAACATGGAAGTATGACAGTCACTGTGACTGCTGTATGATCCCACTTTCCTTGAGTAAGAAGCCATGAGAACTGCTAATGAGTTTACTTAAAGTTGAAGCCTAGTGCTTGCCTGAATAATCACAGTTCAGGAAGCTAAGGTAAATACAAATTTCAGAAGCTTGCCTGAATCTAGGGCACTTAGCACCATTAGCAGATGGTATGGATCTTTAGCTGCAACACCCTGAGCATATTCCTGCAGGGGTCAGAATAATGGAAAAGCAGTAAGCAACTGAAGGAAGGAAAGCAGCTGCTAGTATTTATTCTTGTGATGGATGTTCACAGTGAAATGGTCAGACAGAACAGAGAATATCTGTCCAAGGTCTTGACATGATGCTCACAGCTGTGCAAATAGCACAGATGGGAAGATGATTCAGAGTGTCCAGATCTTGAAAATGCCCAAAAACAGGCCCTCAGGCCCTCAAAACAAGATGGTTTTTTTGTGACCTCCCCTCTGGTCTCTCAGGGCTATTAAAGAGATGCTCCAAAAAAGGGTTCTTTGCAGCACGGTGGAGCAGTTTCACATATTAACAACTTGAACAATTGGTTCAGGATGGGCTGATGAAAGATGATCTCGGCATGATGCACCCAAATGTACAAGAAATTGATTGGTGTCTTTGAACACTCAGTACAAAGAACTGTGAAAATGTCAGCTTGTATCCTTTTGTGGATTCTCCTAGATTTACAAAATTCCTACAGCAAAATTCTTACAGCTTTTCGAAGTAATTAGTGGCATGTGTAACCAGGTCACTCTCTTAGGGTGGCTACTGCTGGCAACAAGCATTCTCCACTGACTGAAGTCCTGCAACAAAAGTGTATGTATGAACTGTGCCTGAATAAGCACTCTTATTAACTAATGGTATCCTAAGCCATATAAATAGATGTTATTTTTCCTACCACAACTTCTCTCCTCACCCTGTCCTCTAACTAACAGATCTTGTGTTGTTGAGAGGAACAACTCTGCAGCTAAGCCTGTTACAACTCAGGCTCTTTTACAAGTGTCCTGAAAGCATTTTTTTAAAGTACTCCTTAAATAAAAGAAGTGGGAAGATTTGGGATGGTGCACTATTTTACAAAAGGCTCTCCAAAACATTTCTGGGGCCAGCCTAAGAAACTATTGTAGGTGCATTTTGGGCTCTGTCTACATTAGCAAATAGTATGGACCCACAGAAGCAGATCAGAACTTGGTATGGAGGCTCCAGTGTCCCAGTATATGTATTTCTGAGGGACTCTGGGCTCCCTAGACTAGTCCTAGAGCCCGAATGTTTGTGAGAGGTTGTGGCATATAAGCAGCACTCCTGGTGTGAATTTCAGCTTTAGTCTAATCTGAACAGGATCTGGTTTGCATGTTCCAAGACCACTCTGTGAGGCAAATCAAAGCATGTTAAGCAGAGCTCATTAGGAGGTGCATTTCAGAAAAGCAGGCTGCACCGCAGCCAAAATGTCAATGAAGAGCATCACGCCAGAGGCGTACCCAGACTCTCCAAACCTGAACCAGTTCTGAAATGGGCCAGGCTGAGTGCATCTTCACTTAGCCTATTTTTATCTCCTTCATTTGCTCATTGCACATCTCTGACATGTATTTATTTACACTAAGCTCACTTTGTGAGGTAAAAGCCTAGACTGAGTATGGTAAGTTACCATTTAAAGTACCGAGAAATGTAACAACAAAAAACTAACCCCAGTGAAGAGGTGCCTTAAATCCTTTTGAAGGGGAAAGATAACCACAGTACAGAAAACAAGTTCATTATTTCCCTCCTGCCACAGAAAAGCAAAAAAAATCAACCCACGTCCACCAAGTCTAGGCAGAACTATCTGCAAAAATGTGTGTCTCTTTCATATAAGGCAGCATTGATATCTTTTAATTACAATCTGTCTCCCCCCTGTGTTTTACAGTCACAGTAGCATGAAGGGTTATAAAGAGACCGGAGAAATATAGGAAGTATATTTAGGTGAGGAACAAAAAAAAGTTTTCTTACTTTACTGAATGTATTGCTGGCATTGATAGGAAGGCAAGAAAAACAAGTTATTTTTCCAACTCAAGTTTACGGGTTATTTGGTACCTTTTTTTTTTCCCCTCTCTCATTCAATTGTCATTAATATTGTAGGAAAAGCTTGTAGTTTCTTGCAGACCAGATTTGACAAAATTGAATTAATTGGGTGATTTTCTTTTGACTTCAGCAGGAGCAGACTCAAATCACAGAGAGCCTAACAATACAGTAGAAATACAATTCAGTGTTGAATGCAGGCAACAGAGTGCAGATATTTATGGTTTGGATTTTTTAATCAGGCAAAAAAGTGTCTGTGAGTATTAGCTAACTTGCTTAAAAATATTTCTTACTCTGTCTTTTACTTTTCCCAATTTGAGTGGTACTCTCACAATGACAGGTCAGAACATCCAAATGGCTTCTTGAAAGTGCTGGCAGGTGCCACGTACAGGAATCTACCTTACTGACCAACACAGCAGCCCTTTGAGTTAAAGGCAAATTTAGAAGCAATGCCGAAGTGTGAACTGACTACAGAGAGGTGGGGAGAAGAGGGGGTTAGTTAAGGTCATAAACTCAGAATTTAAGATAGAGTTAAAGTGTTTTAAGTTGAAGCACAAAACTTGGTGCTCTGTACATATTCTATATAAGAGATCTTCTTCTGGAATAACCTTTCTTCATCCATTCCTCAGATTTGGGGGTTCCTGACACTTCATACTCACATGCAGTATTTTAAGACTATCCCAGGAAATTTTTGCTACACACACTTCTAACTTCAACATAATTACACAAGAACATGTTTCTGATCACTACTAGTTATAAAAATGATGGATATCATAGTAAAGTGCAGTTGTTTTCATGGAGTTGTCTTCTGCAAGGTAGTTTGCATTGCTATCAAACTGCCATCTGTGCTCTTCTTGCAACATGGTCTCTAACAAATAACAGCACACATTGTGGACAAAAACCTCGACACTGATAAATACTGTAGTTGTCACTTGTTTTCTCCAGGTCAGAAGAAAGTATTAAGTATCTTCTGTAACTCAGGCATAAGGCCATGTTTTGGTAGATTAAGAAGCACAGTGAATCGTGTACCTCTCTGAATGTTTCTCAGTCCTGTCGACAGAAGAGGACCTGGCCATGCTGCATCATGCTTCACCTAATGATGAAGCTCAACACGTCACAGAAGCCTCTTAAAAGTCCAGCAGGGCCAGTGTCATTTATGCATGTTTATTCCAAGCACAGAAAGCAGCGCAAGTGTGTTTGGCCTCTCATACCCTCACTATTCAGTGTTTAAAAAGGGAGTGGATGCTTGCATTAAAACAGAAGGCCCCTCATATTCTAGTATGATGTCAGTAATGCCACTCCTTGGAGTATGTTATTGTTTTAAGCAGAGGTCTCCACACTTTCACATCGCTTATAAAATACTTAGTGCTGCTGGACTGGAAGTAAAATGTCATACATCTGCAAACAATTAGAAGGAGCTGGACTTCATATTTGATTTACTAAACAATAAAACAAGCTTAAGTGTGACTATATGTGTAAGTAACACTCCCTAGGAGCCTCAAGCAGTTATCATAGCTAAGTCTTTTAACCATAATTAAATAAATCCACAGTGGGACCATTGCTGATCAAGATTATCTTTTATAAGATATTTGCAGCAGTGAGAAGCATGAAGATCGTGAAGTTGAATGCATGCTTTAAGTGCTCCAAAAGTATTTTATCCCTTCCTTCAAGCACGCTGTCCACTACACTTTTTCCAGCTGGAATTAATTCAGAATGATACATTTCAGCTTTTAAATGCTAATATTTCCATGTTTTCTGCATTTAGATTGAAATCTTGGCATGAGGAAATTAGTAGCAACACTGATTCAGTCAAACACAAGATTTCACCATAGTTAATGTGCCTGGTAGTTACAAAGTTCTGGTACTATTAACAACAGTTAGTTGTTACAAATTGACCGAAGATTTGTGAATTGACTATAAATATTTAGTTGAAAGATTGAGGAAGCCAGATGTATCACTACCAATCATCTTTTCAACAGAACAAAAACCTCAACCAGTTGTCAGCCTCTAAGTTAACCTCTCAAACTTTACTTGGAATAGTAAAGTAGCAGTACTACACACCTAAATTATCCCTGGTTTATACACCTAAAGCCATTGTAGTGAAAGTGATGTTCATGTTTGGAACCTTTCTAGCATTACTTGCATTTTTTACCAAACAAAAAAAGTATTATGCGCTGAAGTTGAAGCAGTTTATTGCAATTCACCAAGATGAGCACCAGCCCCAGTAATGCAGCATCACCTGAAGGAGGGCGGGTCGAATCAAACACAAGTCTGGTATTTGTTTCTGGTTCTACTGCTACTTTTCTAAGTTAAATGAAGAGAAAAAAAAAAAAGCAAAAAGTCATCCCTGGCATGGATTCTTCTCTTGATAAACCTCAGCGGATGCTCAGGGTTAAGGGGATCATGGTGTTGACCTCCTGTGGTAGGTTCTTTACTTGACATTCTTGAATTAGAGTGACAGAAATGCTGAACATTAGCAGATAAGCCACAAATGCAATTCTGAGGCTTTGCCTACAAAAATAACTTATCTGGCCTCCATGATGATTACTATGCTTCAGAATGACAGGGAATTTACTTACTAGTGATAAATAACATTCTGTATACATGAATACCGGGGGGAATGAAACTACCGCTATATATTACAGCTTGCCCTGATTATAGTCACTCAAGTACTATTTTATATGATTATACTGTTATGGGCCACAAAGTGGAAAAGATGAACAATAGGGTCAAGTTTTGCCCTCTGTTTGCACGAGCATCCCACTGACGTGCTTGAAAACCAAGTTCGTGTACATGGAGTAGAATATATTTTTATGAAAGAACACATAACAGCAGAGGAAACGTTTGTTACTTCAGCAAGTAGAAGAGTAAACTATTTATATAAAATAATAAATGAAACAGGCTTAGTTTACAGTAGTGCTTGCGAGTCTGGTTCCTGAATACATACAATTAACATTGCTAATACCCTGAGAATTTTGGCACTGTGTGGTGTGTGTACACTCAGATGAAAGCTCTTCATTGCCATAGTTTCAAAGACTGGGTAGGCTATGACTGGCATGGTCTGCATAGAGCTGCTTCCGTTTTGACCCGAAGAGCACGAGCTGTTCAGATGTTTGGTTCTTACTACTTGAGAAATATTCCTCATACATAATAAAACCACTGTATTCTTCTGCATTACAATGTGGTCTAAGCAAAAGTTCGCCTGATGGTAATTTTTTGTTTCATTCAGCATTTGCTTATTGAAAAATAGATTGTCTTGGAAATCTTTAGAAGTGGCCTACAGGACTTGATGTTGCTTGCTTTTTTTCAAAGCATTGCCTCTCCTGGACAGACTTAATACAATACAAAATGTTTGACTAAAGTTGCTTACTCATATTAAGGTTTTTTTTTGAGGACCTACAGACAACAGAAGTAATTGTACCTGTTAGCCTAAAACAGATGGAACAGACTGTAAGGCTGTAACAAACAGCAAGTTCTGTTACCTTGAACAATAACAACAACATGCATGTATTTTATTTATGTATCTTGAGAGCGTATGCACCCAGCTTAATGGTGCAACAACATGTTCTAGTAAAGTTGCAGGCTGTCATTTTCCAGGCATTAGATTTGTTATCACACTCCAATTACACCAAAAGTAAGACACATGGGAAGCTCACTTACCTTGGCACACATTGTGGTCACTTTGCTCGTACCCAGCTGCACACTGAATTTGATGAGATGGATTTGGAGGGGCACGGTTAGGATCAGCTGGAGTCCGTCGAATGACGTTGTTTCGACCACTAGCAGATTCAGCTGCTGCTTCTTCTCGCTCATTTACAATAATTTGCGCTGTTCTAGGTAGACAGAGGTATCCTCCATAGTGGTTAACACATTTCATCCCACCTTTACATGCATCTGGGACTATTTCACATTCATCAATATCTGTGGTTAGCGACAACACAAGTCATGCTTTTAACAGTCGAACCTTCTGCAACAGCCATTAATACAAATAACACAATGAACGTCACATGCAAGCACACCTCCTTGTCCAAGACAGGGGAGCGCAATGATAATATATAAAGATATTTCAAAGTTACCAATGGAAAGTCTGTCTTTGAAAATTATTTACTGTACCTTTGCACCGTTGCCTAACAGGATCCCATTCATAGCCATCTGTGCATTGCTATGGAGAAAAAAATATTAAAAATTAGGCTGCTCAGGATTCTTTATTTTGGAAAAATAATCAAGCATATTTCAATGAACTGAGAGTTGGACACTAAGGTTTGCAAACCTTGATAAGCTAGAAAAGTGGCTGTTAGAACAGCATTGCTGTTCGGGAACAAAAACCAGTATCTACAGAGAGCCCCCCTATCTCAGGAAGTTCCTAAGGTATTGCTTGTTGTGAGTCGACTGGGGAACCATCACTTTCTCCTTGCCTTGTTCCTACATGCTGTTTTAAACTATCTGTAATTGGCTGAATCTTGGAATAGATGAACCTTTGGACTGCCCCAGCTGAGCAGTATGAAAAGATTATGAAAAACAAGCAAGTTTTTCTGAATTTGGCTCCTGTTCACTGTCTTCCACCAGGTGAGCATCTTTCACTCCAGTGTACCAGGGGAATTAATGGGCCTCTATGCCCCTGGACTTCAGCCTCTGTCCCATTAGCACTCGGGCAATGGGGAAGTATCCCATAACACCTGGAAATTCATTCACGTGTTTTTTAATCATATGACTCCCAAAACTGCAGTCTAGGAAGAACAATTTATATTGTGAGACATACAATAAACGGTTAGAGTTTATAACAGCAGGACTACTTATATAAATAAAACATTGCAGAATTCAAACAAGACTATGCTCAGCAGCTATTCATATCAATGCAGACTAATAAGTTCAGGGAGAATTTTAAATAGTCTGCCCTGCAGCTAGGTAGACATCTTCATTATTACTCTACCCAAAGCCATTAAATTGTCTGGAAGGAAGTAATTTTAATCACAGGGAGCAGTTCCAGAAACTGATTAGCACACTATCACAATACTACCAACTGCAGCAGACCCATTTAAAATATCAGTGAATCAACTGAGCTGTACTATATAGGTGCATATGCATCCTGTGCTGCTTAGGATGTTATTTTAATGGTGCTATAGAAAAAAAGAATTGAGTTGGCTAATGTAATTAGTCATGGTCAAGCAAGTTAAATCTTGTGGCAACTCCCCTGCTGCAGAGGAACTATACAAATGACAAATTTGACCTTTCTATGCTGAGATCCACTTGTTCCATCTACCAGGTGACCTCAAGGTATTTTGAGGAACTTGTTACCAATGGACACTGGCTCACCTGTAGAATAAAAAATATTTCCTTCATTTGCAGGTGATGCCAGCAATCTGCCAAACGCGGCAGCGAGTTGTAACTTCGGAGGTTTTTTCTTCCAAAGGGGTAAGTGGACAGCAAATTGTATTACAGTTCTCAATCTCTAAAGGAATGACTACATGCTGAGTTGACAACACCAAAGTTACTGTAGCTATGAAAACGCAAACCCAAAGGAAAATAGCTAATTCATGCATTTACTGAATCACCCAATTCCCGTTAATGCACAACAGAAGTACTGTCTATTTAACTGTAAGGAGCCAAGTCCATCTATTACTACAGCTGAAGGGACTTTCACAATAGAAAAGGATTTGGCCCTATCCCTGTGTTAGTCTGGATTTTCAGAAGGTACTTAGTTCTTCAGTTTCCACTTAGATAAAATGACTTAAAAGTCACAGGCGGAAGCCTCTAAACAGAAGTACTCCCAACCTTCAAAAAGCTATTACTTCTAAAGCCCAGTGTTAAAGTCTTTTATGAGTGACTTGCTGATGCTCACTGGAGGCTTCTCTGAGCCCTGTCTTCTATGACAGGGTCAAACTCTGCAATATTTACTTGCTTGAGCCATCCCACTGACTTCAGTGGGATTACTTGTATAAGACACAATCTCAGTCTTTGGCTGTGGTTCTCTAACGTTTTGCATGTGTGCAGAATTTTCTGCTTGTGTGGCATTGCGCTGATGTCTGTACACAAATGCAGAGGTCCACCCATATGAAGCAAGTTGCAGGGATTACAACTGTAATCAGATGTGAAAATGCAGGTTTTTCCCCAGTCCAAGCCGATGTAATTGCCACTCCTTCTATGACATGCACTATGCAAGCCAAAGACTGAACACAAGCAGATTTTTTAAATAAATAAATAAATAAATAAAAAGCAGCCTTACGAAAAGGCCTTTAAATCTCTTACCCTACCACTTGGTTACAACTAGAACCTATTTCCAGTATTCTTACACAAATTTATCAAGCCATGCAAAAATATTGCTCAAAATGAACTTAGAAAGTAAGAGTCCTGTGATCACTCCAGGACCCAGAAGCTTCATTAAGAGCAGTGAATTTTGTAGTACTTACATTTTGTTAAAACCAGCTTGAAATACCCAAAAGAAAACACAAAAGAATGTTTGACCTAATTATCTGTCAAATTCCATATATTTCAAATGAAGGTCCTAGGGACTCTGTCTTTATGAAAATGGATTAAAAAAATTATTTAAACCTCATAATTTTGTTCAGTTCAACAAGCTCAGTACGTAGATAAGCTTCCCAGAACAGGCAGTTGCAGCCTACTTTGCTCAGTCTTGTCAACTCAAAAAACTGCTTCAGTGCAGGAACAGCTTATTTTACAGTTAATGTTCAAACTTGAAGAACTTTGTATTGCATGCTATTACATTGGCAAAGAAATTTGGGTTGGTTTTTTTTTTTTTCTTTTTCATAAGGGTCATTTAGAAAAGAATCCCTGCAAAGCAGTAATTATCTCGAACTCTATTAAACCTTACCGTGTATGTTATGGTTTCTTCAGTTTCCTGCGAATGCACTGTAATAAGAATGAGACCGGCCAAGAACATAGCTGTCAACATCGTGAACCTTGAAAGTAAGAAAAACAAATAAAGCGGGAATATTTTTAGCGCTCTCCTTTGCTAGAGGACGGAGCCACGGGGACCGGGAGCAGGTCCTGCCCCGGCTGCAAGCGCAGGGCACCCACCCAGCCCTTACCTGAGTGCAGCGCCCGGGACTCTGCCCCTTTTCTCCCGCAAGAAGAGGGGTGAGCTTTGGCGGCGCTTCCTGTCCGATGTTTTT
>VWZY01006902.1:159240-191415 GCA_013399075.1 Chloroceryle aenea
CGCGGTGAGGGCAAAGGACGTGAGGCCCTCCCACCATCCCTGCCCCCGGAAAGCTGTGAGGGGACAGCTGCCCAACCTCACAAGAGCTATGCCCTCACACCAGGCATGGCTGCAGCACATTGCTACATGCAGTTGCATGCCCATCGAGGGTGGCCAGCACTGTTGCAATTGGTATATCCATGAAAGTGCAATGGTGGCCATAGTTTCGGGGACGGTCATGGGTCGTGCCGTCAGGCTTAAAGTCTTGGCAGCTAATGGAAGAGCCCCATGAGGCAGAGGTAGGAAGGGGGGAAACCATGCAGCACGTGCTGATTTACCATATAGAGAATCATAGAATCATTTTGGTCGGAAGAGACCTTCAAGATCATTGAGTCCAACCGTTAGCCCAGCACTGCCAGGGCACCACTAAACCATCTCCCTCAGCACCACATCTCCGTGGCTTTGAAACCCCTCCAGGGATGGGGACTCCACTACTGCCCTGGGCAGACTGGTCCAGGCCTTGACAGTCCCTTGCAGGGAACAAATTGTTCCTCATGTCCAACGTAAACCTTCCCTAACACAACCTAAGGGCATTATATATGTTACAGTAGGCCTGTAGTAACCCTACTGCATATAGCATTGCGTATGGTACAGTTGCCCAATTGTATGAAGCAGGGCTGTGTTCCCAGGAGCACTGAGGTGTGACTGAATTGCTCCATGACAAATGAGCTTCACAATCTTCTTACCTGAGCTTTTGGTGAACTAGTACATACTGGGCTTGCTTCTTGGAGCATGTTTTTGAAAGCCTGTGTATAAATACATGTTTTTGAAAAAAAAAAAAAAAAGCTTAATTGTGACTTCACAAACAATAGTATGGAGAGTTTATCCAGCTAGGCAAGCTATTTGACATTTAAAATAGCAAGACTGATATGTTTTCCTGTACTTTCCTGTACTTAATGGTAAATAAAAACTGTGAGGAGTCCTTCATAGGGGAATGCTTGTTCCTTTAGCCACCATGTAAGTTAAACAACCATTACTTCTACGGGCTTCTTCGGTACCTGAAATGCTATTATTTCCCTCCCCAGGGGAAAGTTACTGGACTGAGAGGAGGATGAGGAGACGTTAACAGGGATTTAGAAGCTCTTGTAGGTAGCACAGTTATGGTGAGGAACAGTGTTCCAGGGAACTCTTTCTACAAATGAAGAAGCTATATCTTTATTTAGGTCCCCACTTTTTTTCTGGGATCACTGTGCCATTGTACTGCAGCTCTTGTTCCTCTAGTTGAACACAAGGTCTTTAATTTAAAACCAAGTTTTTAAGTCCTTAATGTTGATCATGAAGGGCCTGGAGAACTTGATCTCTCCTGGAAAACTGTTATACTAGGTTGCAGAAATCTGGCACTGCTGGCCTAGAGAAAAGTTTCTTATATTAGCCCTTAGATTCTTAACATATAATTACTATTGATCATATGTAAAACATCAGTTCTTTTTTGTATGGCTGTACAATGAACATTAATTTTATCTCTGAGGCAAATCACTTCTTTTCTCACCTGTTTTAGAAACAGCCAAGCTGGTAGTTTCAGAATACTTCTAGCCGTAACAATATGTTGCCTATCTTTGTTTTTTCAGGTACTTATGAGAGAAGATGAGATTTTAACTCTCTCATTGCAGTTTCTGTGCTTACAGGTAAGTGGGAGTCCTTCAAATGTAGGACTTCCAGTCCACACACCTCACTGGTAATTAAAGTACAGAAGCAATAATGCGGTGTAATGGAGAAAATTTAAGTTGACTACATTTTTAAGACATTTTGCAGCTACTTGCATATTCCAGTCTATTTAACAGGTTATCTTTTGACACCTCATCTCCAGCTCCTTTCTGTAAGCAGCACAGACATCCCTAATAATCTAATGAATGCAAAATAGTAACATCAATTACTTAAATGTACTGGCAGCAACAGTTGGTGAGTTTTGACTGCTTTGTCATATCTGCTGTGCAAAGAGAACTGAATGTAACTTGTTGCATTCTGGATTAAGACAATATTTTAAAAGGTTTTGTCTTAATCTACCACCTAGGGAAACATTGCCTCTATCTCAGAACTGCAGTTGTTCTTTCCACTCTAGAAAAAGTGAATCTGAGAAGAGCAGAAACATCATTTTGAAAGATGTAGGAATGCCACCCGAGCATAGATCCTATACTTGGCTACAGACAGTGTTATGCAAGTGTTATGCATGAAATACCATATTCTGCCAAGGATAGTTCTCAGTCCTTTAAATGGAGGTAGTAGACCCGGTCATGATTTTGTAGTTCAGACGTTTCCCTAATGAGGCAACTGGAAATTTGCCAGATGTAGGATAGCAATATTTAGACCCTTTGGAAATGTTGAGGAGAGTGTGAGGTATGTTCATGTGCTGCTCTGCAGTAGAACAACATATCTACATATCTGGAATGTCTGAAGATGTCCTGCAAGAAGTGATCAAACCATCTATTCCTTCTTGCTGACCACACTACAAGGCCAACCCCTTGCAACAGTCACTGACAGTACTTCCTGCTGAAGCTGCCCTGTGAGGCTGGCCCCTAATTACTGCCTTTTGGCTCCTTCTGAAAATGGTGCACTCTATTCCCTACTGCTTTAGTGAACTCTTTGTCACATCTTATTCTTTGTTTTCTTTTAAAAAAACAGTTATCATACATTCTTTAACTCAAATGTGTTTACAATTTAAATGTTCATATTTTTTTCTTCCTGGCAGGACTTGTTGCCACCCCCCATTGTCCTCAGAAACCCAAGGATAGGTAGGCTGAGGGAAGACTGTGTGTGGTTAAAATGTCACTGCACTCCAACTAATTCTTGCTGCTAGAATTGTCCCTGGGGGCAATAGACAGCTGGACATAATTTAGAGCAGGCTGAGATTGATACTAGAGGCTAGCCTGAAAATGAGGAAAACAAAACTGCACTTTAATCTCTTCTGCTCCCAGATCTGACCCCCTTTTCCTGTTTCAAACATAGCTCACTAGAACAGAAAACCAAGCACACAGCAAATTTAAGCAACTTGTATTTGTCAGCTCAAGGGACTATCAGTGTCAATTTAAGATTACTTCTTTTCCTGAGCATGTTGTATCAAGTAACACTGGAGTTGTCTAAACTAAGAGGTGGAATGGTGGAGATGTTATTTTCCTGTTGGACTTGCAGGAATTTTATAACATAAATTATTTTGATAACATGACAGGCTGCCTTTCTGCCACACTGCCTGTATATGTCAAAATTTTTTCCACGTTTCAACTTGGAAATGACATAGTGTTGGTGAAGGATAAATTGTGAGGAATCGTGTGTATGACTTTATTGCTGATTAAGTATGACAAATGTTGAACTTTTATTTGAGGTAATATTTTACAAGTTTATTTATCTTCAAGGGAGATATTGTGGGCCTACTACATGTGGCATGAGGTGTGACTGCTGTAAACTTAATTTGAAAGAACTGTGTTTGCAAATTGCTCTCACTTTTCATAAAAAGCTAGCAGTGAGAGGTGAAAACTTGTCCTGTCAGTTTCTGATCATGGATTTTGAAATTACAAGAAGCTAATAAGGACCAAAATGCCAGCAGCAGAGAACATATTCTCTCTTTCTTTTTAAGTCTTTCATTAAAATTAAACCTATATTTATTGTTATTGCTTGTTCACTGCCTTGTATTACATCAGAGTACATTGTTGAGAGATGATGCAAACACATAATCAGCAGAAACTCCTTCCCCATAATTCTTGCAGTTTGGTGACGAAAAATGCATGAGAGTTGGACTGGAAATTCTTGTAGCCTAGAATTTCAGCCTTTATTTTGCTACCGTTATCTCCCACATGAGAGACCTCATGTGTGTTTTGTTGTGCTGAAGCCTTCGGTTAACTTAGGCTGATCTGTGATTTCATTTGTAAGTATATAGCAATACTCTGAGGATATTAAGGTGTAATGTTGCCATTTTTTATTTTAATTTTTACTATGGCTCAAGCACATGTTTTGCATGCCATTTGCCAAGGAATTAGTATTTTTCATGAGTGTAAACCACTCCCGTTGATACTTACATGTAATGCTCAGTTCAGGCTTCTCTTTGAAAAATGAGAGAATATGTTTTACTGCTGCTTTCTCACTGTTTTCAAGGGTATAACTTTGAGGCTCAATTTAACAAGGTTTACTCACAACCCAAAATGTATCAACCATACATGTAAAGACTATTGAATGTGGTAAGAATTTCAGGTACAACAAAGTTGGGCCTTAAACTATACCACTATTGCTGTGAAGATTTTATTTTGCTAAGCAATTGTATCTGGAATTTGAACAGAATTTCCTATCTTCTGCTTTCATTCTTATTTCTATCTCGTTCAATCATTTTATTTTGTGTAGCAGCTCTTCTCCAGTTCTCTGTACCAGTGATGTTCCTTCCTTTCTCTTTTTCTTTTTCTTGTGCCAGATAGGAGTAATGGCACACATCTGTGTAGATGTGTGGCTTTTGTAATACTGGATTCATCATTCCTCCTTTTCTTTTTCTGGAAGACCAGCATTGCTGCATACAGGAGTTTAAGTCTGAGGGTGTACTAGGTTTCAACAAGTTTTGTTAAAATAAGAATGGTCTAGAACCTTTTCACAGAACTATCTGAGGAACAGACAACCTTCCTGATATTCGGAATACTATGTGGAATATATTCTTTTCTTCTGATTAAACTATGTCAGTGCATTTCCTTGCTCTGGCTAAGAGGCAAAGTAGAAATGCCAGAATTTAGATCCAGTATTACCCAGAATATGTTGGAGATGGTTTTCATCTCTAGTTTTGGCTTCTTGTGAATCTTTGTGCAAATCATTTAATCTATTTTTTGCTACACTCTATGTCTGCAAAATGAAGGTAATATGTGATGCTTGCACAGGGAAGTGGGGTGAATGCATTCGCTTATGTATCTGGTATTTCTAAAGACAGTTAATTATCGTAGGTACTCAGATCCCTTTCAAATTCAGTGGACTTTGGATGTTTATCTGTGAGGCTGACTTCAGGCAGCAGCGATGGTGCCTGCCATGGGCACCTTGCCATTGACTCATCTGGGAGCAGAATAAGGCAAAACATCATCTGCTGCAACATTCATATTTCAGGGACAAAACTGAGTGTGGATGAGTAAAAACTCTATCCCCTCTATATCTTCACTCTGTGTAAGAGATCTTCTCTCCTTCCTCAGAGTATTAGGTGTCTCTTTTTGTCCTGTAGTCTTCTTCATTTCTGAGAAAGAGACATGTGAACTGGTTGGAACAGAATGTGTATGTATGACTGCATGGATTTCTAATTTGCATGTCAACTTCATCAGGCCATTCAAGCTGTTAATATGCCCTATTTTTAATTTTTGCAGTTTTCTGGTATTGGATTTAACTCCATATTTTTTAAATTATTTTGAGTAATTCCAGCTTTTTTTGTCCTCACTCAAGAGGATATAGAGTATTCTTCATTTTCAGAAATTGCTGAACACCTTCAAGGCAGACACACATGTCTGAAAACCTTAACCTAATGCTTTCTGCAAAACCTCGTGGACCTAGAATGGAGTGTGACAGTGTCATGGTCTTTTGGCACAACAGATATGCGACATCTCAAAAATGCTGCAGTGTAAGAGGACCTTAGAAGAACAGATTTGTGGGGCAGAGCTCTTGTTAATGATTGTTCTGCTTTTTATATTTCATAAACATCAGGATCAGTAGATATGTTAAACAATAATTTGGTTTCATAAGCATACTCTGAACTCTCCAAGTTTTCTTTTCCTTTCTTTCCCTTTTGAGAAAAAGTTATTAATGCCAGAAAAGCAGCAGCATTTCTTATTTATATTGTGTGTGGATGAAGCTGGCAAACAACCTGCCCAGTTAACCTGTTAATTATTGTCCAGAGACACAACTTTCTGGTGAATATCTGCATGTTAATACTAAAGGATATATTTTAGAGCATTTTAATTCCCTGGAATATTAAACTTGCTCAGTGCTCTCTGCTCTATGCTGTTATACAGAAAGCAGAAGAAAAATAACAGTGGGGATTTTCCTTTTTGTGAGATTAAAAGGGTTATCCTTTCACCCCTCTTTGCTGATCCATGCAGTTGAAAGGCATCAAAATTCTGGAGAAGGCTGGAAGATGATAACAACTAAAGATAGCACAGAAAAGTCCATATCCCTGGATGCTCCCAAAATATGCTCCGTAGGAGTGTAACTACATCAGGGAAAAACTCAATTCTGGAAGTGAGATCAAGGGAGCACCACTGCTTTAAGTAATTGAGCAGTGGCTGCAGAACAATACCTAATATTTCATCTGTGTAATGAACTAATGAATCCCTTAACAGTATATACTCATTTTAAATTATGTGTAACATGGGAATACTTTTTGTTATTAATCAGTTCAAGCTCTCATTCTCTGGAGGCCCAAAGACCTGAGAAATTAATTCCCACTCATTCATGCCTTACCATGCTTTAAGGGCTATTAAAATTCAGAAGACTGCTTATGCCAAAAGTCATAAAAGCCCAAAATAAGCTGATCAATACAAAGACAGACAAATATCCCTCCAAACCCCATACAGAGTAGTTCACTAGTAGTGTAGTTCTTGTAGACTTGCTTATGTCACTCAAGAAATCTCAGAGCTCTTTTTTGCCAACAATAGTCTCACTGTGTATGGGGCTGTGGGCCTCTTTGGCACCACAGCTGCAGGTCGTAAATACAGTTCTGGAGAGTAAGATATTAAAGTGTCCCTCTTTGGAGGCTGCAGAAGAACACCTGAGGTATTGTCCTCTGCCTCCATGGTAGCCTGGTAGCTCCTGGGGCTCTCCAGTGACTGTACAGATCACATGTGGGAAGAGGTTCCCACATGTAGGTTAGTGCTTAGAAATGACAGTTCTGCCTTTTCCTGTGTTAGCCAGGGGGTGTTTGGTACTCTGTGCTTCCAGTTCCTGCAGAAGGTTCCTTCAAGTTGATAAAGTGTTTTGCTGACTATGAATTCAGTGTACATAAGATAGAGGATACCTATGTTTTAAGAAAAGCACTGGACACTTGGTGCAGACCAATTTGCAGTTGGAGCACTAGTCTGTCTACTGTCAGTAAAATAGTAACAAAATAGTAACAAAAGTAGTAAAATAGTAACAAAAAGAGAAGGGGTCATGTGGGAAAAAACCCACTGGCATCAGAGCAAAGGAGGGGGAATGTATTTACCTGGATCCTACTCAGTGTCTTACTAGTACTTACTAACAGACTCCCTGTTTATTGCCTTTTATCCCATTTTATGTAGAAAAGGATTTTGCTTTCCATCTCCCTAATTCTTGAAAAGATATGCCTTTCTCACTGTAGTGTTTGACAGCACTTTAAACAATGAACTGTGGTCACAGAAATTTTCATTTCAAGAATTAATAATTAGAATATGTCAGAATTTTAGGCCTTGGTGATTTGCTCATGTTCATCATTCATTTTTCAGATGTATACCTCTAAGAGAGAACAGACTTTTCCCATATAAATTCAACCTCTGCAAGAAGACACTAGAGCAGGAAAAGTATAATTGACTGAACTTGCCCGTGCTTTTCTCAAATCAAAGGAGAGTTCTTGGTTCAATGTTTTATCAACAAATTGTGTCTAAGTTAGTAAGTATCTGTCTTAGTTATTAAGTTCCTGGAATTTATAAATCTTTCAGGAAGGCATTTCATATACAAATGTTGGAATGTTAGTGAAGCTCCCAGCTGGTATCTCTAAGTAAACTATGGACACTAAGAGACACATTATCTTGAAGATGAATGAATTAAACCTGTTGAAGTAGATTATTTGAATGCATGATTATAAAATAGCTTTTTTGGCACTCGATGCTTTAGGACCAAGGGTCAGATTCTCTCTGTCCGTTGCACTGGTGATGCATTGAAACTTGTGTGGTCCAACTGCAGTGGGTTAGTAGCCCATTACGTTTTTGTGAGTAGCTGTAAAGGCTTTTGGGGACAGGCCTTGTATTTGCTGGTAGCTGGTAAATTCCTTGCTACTTTAAAGGGGAGGGCACAAAACCAACAGAAGTGACTTTGGCCTTCTGACTGTGGCACTGCAGTTGCTAAGAAGGAGAATTCCCTATTTTTCCCATGCTTTTCTTCAGTCCTCTTTGTTATGCTGATTCAAAAGAAGATTAGCCAAAAGCCAAATGAGAAAACCCCATGACTACTGGACCACGATGTCATTCAGTGGAGTCATTCCTTAAAACTGTTTTCAGGAAACTAATGATTACTGAACTTAGCGCTAATTCAGAACCAGCTCTCACTCTGTGTGGAAACAGGACGTAACTGGAGTGTGTCAGTGTGCATGTGTATTAATTTGCACGTATATCACAGGATCAGTGAAAACTCAAGGGAAGGGGGTCAGAGGAACAGGCAATGTCCTCTAAACTCTGAGTCATCATCCAGTTACTTAAGACTACTGCTGTGTCTTGAGCTCATCTACAGGGACACATCTTACTATAAAGAAGAGAATTCTTTGTGCATAATACAGTCACAGTCACGAAGTCTTCACTTACAAAGACTGCAACAGTACCGTTTCATTCTGCCTGTTTTAATGGTGTTTTTTTGTGATAACAGCACCTAAATTTTAAGAGTAGAACTAAATGAAAATGAGAAGAAAAATATAAAATAATGCTGTGAATGGCTGAAAACTTTCTAGTGATAATTCTAGGGAGAAGACTGTAAAACAGTCTTAACAGCTATTCCTTCTATAGCTTCCTGCCTTTCTAAAAGATTTTCCCTTCTTCTTTAATTAGCAGGAATTTTTATAAGAGGATATGTAATTTATTTTTTTTTCTCTGAAGGTAGAGGGTTGAGTGGTTTTACAACATTCCCTTGGAGCTAATAATGATTCAAAGTTAACAGTCACATAACATTCATTTTAGACAAAATGTGTATACAAAATACTTCTCTGTAGAAAATCACAGCTTATAGCTGTGGCACAAGGCATTACTTTGGATGGAATTACTCCTGATTTCTGACACACTTCATCCAATTAACTTCAGTTTTCATCTCCAACATAGCTGTCATTATTTAGTAAAAGCCTTCTACAATGCAGGAAATGTATCTGTGATGTCAGCCTGAAGTATAGCAAGTTGTGATGTTTAAAAGCTGGCCCTCATTGGCTGGGCTTGTATTGTAAGGACATGCTTTGCTGTGCGAGCCATGTTTAGGTGCAGTGGTATAATAGTATCTTCTCTGCAACAGAAGAAATATTTATTGAGGAGGATTAATATTTTCTCAGTTTTAGGGGGTTGTTTTTTGTATGCATCTTAGGAAAGTAAATATGAAGTATTACAGTACTTCATCTGGCATCAGAAAACCCTCTTTCACTGCACTGCTGTCTTTTCAGAATGATTTCCCAGTGTCAGGCAAAGAGTATCATGGAAGCATGGAAGAAAGTGGAATGGATTTATTTGCAGTAATCTTTACTAGAGAAAAGCTCTTGACTTCTCCTCCTTTATTTTTCAGGATGAAATGAAGATCACGTACATTTCCTTCACAAAAAAGTAGGTTTGTTTTTTGTCCACCTTGAGATCTGAATGAAATCTTTATTCCCAGTTGGCAGTATGTGAGACAGCATACCTTTTGTGACAGGCTGTGTAAGGGATTAAAATAATTTTGTGAATTTATTAACAGCAGCAATAAATGATTTTACAACTATTAGACATTCTCAGTAATCTTACTGACTTGAATTTAAAAGGACGTGAATAGTGTAAGTGAATCACAAGATCAAACTAAATAGAGATTGCTCACAATTTAACTTCTGGTTCTCGAGCTATCAGTTGTTTACTGATCTGGACCAATGAAGTGCTAAAAACTAAATACTGTGAAATGTTAAACTTTGATGAAAGATATGAAGAAAGAAACTGTTTCTTTTGCCAACACTGTGGTCAACAGCAGTGCCCTGACCTGATTACTTAAGCTGATGTTTTTCCTAAATCTGTCATGAATCAGTAATTATCAAGTTTTGCAACACTCAATGATTCTCTTGTGAATAGCAAAAAGATTTGTTATTGTAGGTTGGTATTTTCTAAAAAGAAGTGTTCAACTCTTGCATCTGCAAGCTCTATACAATATGTTTTGCTTTTTTTTCCTGGTGAACTGTGGAATGCCACAACAAATCTCCTGAAGAGTTTCACAAAATGTAAGGAAAATTCAATCTGGCCTAATCTGGAAGTGACCCCTCTGGTGTCTTTTAAAATAAACTTTCACATCACTGTGTTTTTCCATTCATGGTTGGAAAATATCCAGTACAAGTATTCAGTTGTAGGACTTGACTTTTAGGGCCTCTAATAGAAAAGGGAACTTGTACAATATATTATTATTTTTTAGTGAGGTGTTCTCTTAGTAATTTAATATGGTAGCCCCAGAAAAATTTCCATTTTCCCTGGCACCAGGTGCCATGTGATAGTATGAGGTGTGTTGTGGATGGGGTCAAACAAGGGACTAGGTCCCTGAAGAAGCTGGAAATTCAGTCCATGCTTCCCTTGATTGTGGGGGCAGAACATTAGCAGCTGGCTTCAAAGCTGTTCCTTGCAGCTCCTGGCTGAGTTTTCCGAGAAACAAGGGACCAAAATGAGGGGAACTTTTCACTTAAAGGGAATGAGAAGTGTGGTAACATGATGCATTGCCTGTTAATCATTTAAAAAGACAAAACAGGGAGGCAAAACTTCCATGAGGCTTACCCCAAGGATGCTTTCCATTTATGTCCATGTAGATCTGTGCTTGGAGCCCCATGGAAATCAGACTTCACTTCAAGCTACATGTGAACTTTCTGTGGACCCAGTCACCCCTGGAGCTTGTACAAGGAATCCAGCTAAGAATGAGGTAAGTGGGTTTGCGCTCCCCATGTGGCAGAGCTCCTGTGATCTGACTGACAGCAGGCTTTTGTTGGCTGACAGTTGAGTCTTAAGGGGGAGAACATGCAAGCAAATCTAAAGGCAAATGATAATTTGAAGACATCATCTAATATTGGTGGAGATTTATCCAGATGATACGGGAGTCAGTAGAAGGGGAAAAAAAAAAAAAAAAAGAGGAAATTTGAACAAGCCACTTCTTTTCTGGTGAAAATTGCTTAACATAGATTTATGGGTTTAAGTAAATGTGCACATTAAAAGAATGCTGACCTTTAAAAGCATGGTTTTCAATATGTTGCTATTGTTGATGTTTAGAGCATATGAACTTAGAAGCAGCAGAAAACACCATAAGCCTGTGAGATTGGGAAGGCACCATGGAAACAAACAACCAGCACCCTGGCAAAATAAAGAGATGTTCCCTCAATGGTGCTCTCCATTAAAAAGTCAACTCGGTGTAGTTCTGAAATGCACATACAGTGATACTGCATAGCCCTCAAGGATAAATGCACGATGAAACAATGAAATAAATGGTAACCACTGTGTTTTAAAACAAAGCAGACTTTTATAAGATTCTTGAGCCGAAGTTTTATGGTGTGTGTCCATTGTATAGGAATGCAATGCAATTAATTTCTCTTTGAGCTCATGAAAACGATGTAGAAATATAGAGCTGCCCTCTAGTGGCAAAGTGGCAGTGTGAGGGGTGTCCATCCCCTTCAGTGCTCACCGTGGCTGAAAAGCAGAGTGTTTAATGGAAGGCAAACCAAAATGTGTAAGTCTTTTTGAAGGGATTCTATAGTTATAGTTCAAATGTCATACCAACAGAGGAGACGATGGAATATTAGACATAGAGCACAGGCATAGTGCCCCCTGGGGAGGCAGTCTCTCACAATTCTCGTGATATACAGAATTCTCTACGATATACAGCAAGTTTTTCTAGACTTTATGTCCAGAGCTTGTTCCAAAAGTCCACAATGTATTAAGGTTGAATTAGGACGTTTGCTCCAGCTCATTTTGGGAAGAGAGATCATCTATGAAAGTAGGATGTAGCTTCATAGCTTAACTCGCCCTCATCTGGAACTATTGGAAGTCAGGACTTTGTCCAAAGTTATTCTCTGCTAGATGAAAAAACTCTTTCCTGAATGCTACATTAATCCTCTTCTCTTCTAGTTTGCATAGTCTTCTGCTCTGGTTCATGAAGAAAGTAGCCTTCATGGATGCAATGAGCAAAATTATGAATCGTCTGCAGAAGGAGATAATGTCTTTATGGAGAGTGCCAGCATATTCTAACATATTATATGCAATTAAACTAATTTTTCTCTTGTTTAAACTGTGGTAATAGCTACCCTCTACCCCCTTTAAGTCAATTTACTTCTTTAAAATTGCATGAAAGAGAAAAGAATCAGATTAAGTTATGTAAGTGATGTAGCAAGCTGTTAGACACAAATGCTATGTTCTTTGTGAGGCTTCATTTGTTGCCTTGTCAAAGCAATTAACTAACCCTCCCTGACACAGTTATTTGGAAAAGCACATGAGTTTCTGTAATGACTACAAAGGTGTGTTTCCATGTGGTTTTAGGAAAAGCCGGCTAAGTTGGGAAGAGTTAAACTTCTGTGTCCTGAAACGGTATTTTCTGAAGCTGCTGCTGCAGCTTCATCTTTTGCGCAACATGTTTCTGTTTCAATTTGGTTAAACAGAAAAGTTGGGTAAGATGAATTCAGGGAACAAATCTGAATCTGGCAAGACTAGGAATCCTAAATGCAACAATTTGTCTTAAGGTTCAGGTTCTGGGAATAACAGACCATTTCAGATCCACACAGAATTTGGGAGTGATTGCATTACTCCAGTGTATTTTTTGAGTTGACAATGGATATGCGTGCAAGGGAAGAGTGAAACAGAGAAGGGTATGATGGGCTCTTGTTGAGAAATTTCTTATGGTGTGTATTAATATCAGTATGGATAAAAGGAGAAGTAAAGATAATATTGAATGCAAACAGTTTTAATCAATGTTTGCTGCCTGTTCAGAGTATACAGAAGATTAAAATGAGAGGGAAGACTTCTGCTTAGGGAAACCAGTGTCATAAGCAGAGTCCAAGGAGCGATGTTGAATCAGGTTTTCCTTTATCCATGCTTATCAGGTACATTTTCCTCCTATTCTTCTTTCCTACAGTCTCCTTTGCTTTCCTTTTAATGAATGCAATGCTTATTAGAAGTCAGAAGTCAATTTCCTTGAATGCAGATAAGTATGGAAGTATGGACAGACATGAACACACATGTACATGTTCTGAAAAGCACACACATAAATGCACACACACAGAGCACATGTGGCTACTGCGTAATGGCACTTCTGCTGTATTTGTACCCATGGGTTCTGTGGAGGTTTCTCTGTGCTAAGTTACACAGTGCAAGTTTGGAGAAAGCTGAAAGAATAGGTAGCTCAAGGGGGCTACCCCTTCACACATGCTGTGAACTAGAATTACTCAAGATAACAGCGTTCCAGGTTATCTCTTGGAATAGCATTAGGAGCCAGAAGGAATGACTTTTAACCTTGGTCTAATGTAGCTGCATAACTGGGAAGTCAGAGGGCGATGCTGGAGACCACAAAGACCTCTCTCCAGGAAAGGGAGGTCTTCTGATCTCCTCCAAATTGCTGCAAATGAAGCAAAATCTCCTCCTTGGTGCGTTGATGCTAACTAATCTCTGTGATTATTCCCCTCTGTGGGTTACTGTCTTGCTGTTTATGTAAGAATAGATATCTTGGCACAGTTCTGTTGGTCAGAGTATTCTTCGGCCTATCCTGAATCTGACTGACTGAAGAGGCTGATTGTAGTACCTAACACTGATTTCTGATATGGGGAGATGAGGTGCTCCACAGAAGCTGCTTAGTGATTTCATAAACACTTGGAGGCAGACATGGGATGGGAACTTCCAGGGTATCTAAATCCAGTTAGACTCTGTGGTAATTGTCAGAAAGTAGACTATCTGTTAAATCATATGCACTATACTGATGCACATGTAATGTTCTTATAGTAACAGCTTGAGCCTTTAGAGTTGATCAGACTTCTGTGCTTATAAGGTTAGGCTCAAGCACACGACAGCTGAAGCTAGTATGTATGCTTCATTTGAAGTATGCTTCATTTGAAGCAACAGTGACATAACAGGTTGATAATGTTTTGTTACATCTGTGCCTTCATGTAGGATTTTTTTGTTCTCCATCTCACAAGGCAACATGTCCAGGAGTAGCTGTTGTTTTCGGTGCTTTTCCCATCCGTCCCATCATCGATACTCCCTTGCCTCCCCAGGGATTGGTGTTCCCCCTCTGTTGTTGCAGTTCAGTGCTTCTCACTGATAATAGTTAAGAAGATAGTTTGGGATTTCTGAAATAATAGGAAACAGGCACCAGAGGAGCAAAGAACTGCTTTGTGCTTAGAAACATTTTCACCTTTGATCAAGCCTTCCAGAACTGCTCTGAAGCTGGAACCCAAGTAGCTGTTGGCTCCTCTGGTGCTTCTTTTACTTCTTGTGAGATACTTGATACAGATTGTATCTTCACCAGACTACCTGTGGAGGTTCATTTGCATGAGAACAACATTTACAGTATCCTTCAGGCATAAGGTAGAAGATGTAGCCATTGAATTTCTATGGAAGTTTGTATCGTCCTGTAGATACATGGCCAAGAATATAACTTAGATTCCCAGCAAAGATGCATTCTCATTCAAGCATTCAGTGGGGAGTATGACCTTTGCAGTGGACCTCACTGTTAGTTTCAACAGTGAAAAAAATGTAAGCGTCATGAACCAGGATTTGTTTTTTTTGAAAAGGCTTGGCAAATTTCCACAAACACTAGGTATCTGTCTAACTGAATTTGCAAGTTCCTCCAACTGCCCTGGGGAGCTTGTAAATTCCTTGAAACTCATTCCTGCCCACATGGAAGTTACAAGATGTGACTGCTTTGCCAGTAGGGCTGGTAAATTCCAAGAACCCCAGATACTGGATTCACAGAAATTACAACCCTGCTGGCCACACTGGTCAAACTAGAAATGTTTTGGAGTTTCATGAGCCTTAGCTGCTTCTACATGTAATTTATAAGTTCTAATTATGCATCTATGTAAAGGACTTTGGCACAAACAGCTGCAATTTTTGGTGGTTACAGTCTCAGCCAGCAGAGTACATAAGCAGGACTTGAATTTGCAATGCTGATGGTTTCACAGGAGAGCTTGTAAACTTGGTGGTCTCTGGGTAGAATGTTTTTGAGACTGTTTCTCCTGTTGATTTAGCAGAGGAGATGCTACTCTCACAATCCTCAAACTTCAGGGATGGGATATAATCTTACATCATTAAATGACCTTGTACTTTTATTTGAGCCTAAAATTAATGATTTGTGGAGACTATATACTCTGCCCCTCAACTGGCAAGTTTGGAGAACTTTAACATCCTGATGTGAAGGAATCTTGGAAATATAAAAGTCAAGTAATCAATGAATGAGTATATGAATTCTGTGGGGTTTTTACAGGAAGATTTAGATAGCAAAAGTTTCTAGCTTTTATCAGGTTTTCATCTGGTGAGAGAACAGACATGCTGCATTTAGATGGCAGAGGGGAATTTGTAGTTTTCTAAAATTAGGGTAAATTGGGTAGAAACATGTCTTACCCTAATGTTTTGTCTCACAGAGTTTAGAAGTTCCATATCAATTGTAGTACTGCATTGAGGAAAAAGTAACACTCCACTTTTCTTATCATATCTGACATTTGAAGTATCTCTAGCAAAAGAAATACAAAGATGGTGAACTTTTCTTGGGGACAGCATGCATTAGATTACAACCACAGTTTGAATCAAAGGACCCTACATAATGTTGGTGTCTTTTCCCTTCATACTCTGTACACACCATTAAGAGGTAGAAACTACTTTTTTTTTCTGTGTAAAAATGTGCAGGTTGAATCTTGCCACTTCATGATATTTGGAGACCAAACTTTGCAACTTTGGCATTGTTTCAAAATTGTTTTTTATCTGTGTGGTTGTATACATAACTGTTCATGTATAATATGAATTGGTGTGAACCACTAGAATACGTGTATGGAAATAGTATGACTGCCAGCATAGATTGGAAAATGTTAGGAGAAAAAAATGTGTAAAGGCAAAGTAAGAAAAATTAATTAAAATGGGATATTCGTTATATCTGGAAAAAAACCTGAGAGGCCAAGGCTTTTGAGCCTTGATGTGGAATAACATTCCTGAACCTGCTACTTAAAACAAAAAAGTGCTGTGTGTCTCTCTCCACCTGTCAGCACCTCCTGTGCCCACGAAAATCTTGTGTCCTGTGTTATAAAAAGTTATTTCCCTTATCTTACTAAATATTGTAGAGAAAATAAATCCTGAGGCCCCGTTAGCTAATATGTGCTTACTATGCAAATGATGCTTTTTGAATATAGGTGAGTGCCTGAGAAAACACAGTTGCAGAGCTGGAGTCTAAATGCATAGTTTTGTACTTATGGCTAACTACATGGAGTGCATGCTGCAGTACGTTTGCACTTTGCATTGCCGACTCTGCAGAGGGCCCACTGGAGTTATGCACATTTATTACCTAAAACTGTAACTTTGTCATCAGGCAAACAGCAGTAAAGGCAGAAAATGAGATTGCTAATTGGATCTGCATTTCCAATGTCTTCCTTTGTGTTCTTTTTGCAAATACAAGCAGTATAGCTCTGAGAGTATAGCAGTATTATAGGGAGGCCAATCGATCATATAAAATACTCTGGAAATGCTTCCCTCATGAAGATCTGTCCTCGGTTAGCTGACACATAGGTTATTAATCATTCCCCTTTCTCTAAAAAGGCTAATGTAGCAATGAATCTTTATGTCAGAGCAGGTTTTTTGTGTCCAGCGTGTCTCTGTGCATTAGGTGAGTTTCGCTGTGTTCCAATGTGATCTGCTGTTGCCATCTTCTCTTCTGATGTAACTCTTTCTTCAAAATGTTGTGGTCAGTCATCTTCTGAGTGGCTGCTCTGCACATGTTGGCTTTTTCCATTATATTGATAGGAAAGTTAACTGACAGTTGTGAATCTTTTTCTGCCCAGCTTCCCCCACTCCCCATCCCCCCATTGGCAACTCTTCCTTTTACGTAACTGGTGATTGTATAGAATTTGCTGGAAGGGGCAGATCTCCAGTGATTTGCAAATTGGACTTGGTGTGCATGACAATAAAGTTAATTTTGTCAAAGCTATTGATGAATAAAACTTTCCTCATGTTTTCCCTTTTTGATTAAAGTTCACTTGTACTTTACAAGCTTATTACTTCTCTTGTATATATCTCAAGTATAATGGCTGCAACTGTTAAGAGTAATTAAACTTCAAAGCTGTGTTATTAAAGACTCAGAAAGAACACCCAAAAGCAGAATAATTTGCAGTTAAGACTACAAATCCATTCTTAACTAGTCCACAGTGAGTATGGATTATGTAGCACAGTAACAGCATTTGCTGTGCAGAGCATAATCTAGACATAATGGACTGCATGGAGTACAGTACACAGTCGAATGTTGCAGGATTAGGATTCTGGGATTTTCTTTATTTCTTTTAATAGACATGCCTTTGCCTTAGAGGGTGTAGACGAAAATCATTTTTGATAAGCAGGACTCTTCAGTCCAGGATTTTGCCTTGACAGTCATCTGTAAAAAATGTTAGCTGATGTCTCACTCCAAAATAATGAACAAAAGGCTTGACTCTGCTGTTAGATTTGGGTTTGTGAATCATCAAAAGTGCATTAACCTATGTGTGTGGGTGGCGAGCTGCAGTGTGTGCCCCAAGATGTTGCTCCATCAGGAGTGTAGTCATCCAAAAGGGTGGACAGCTTTGTGTGCTTTCCCTGTCTGTGCTGAGATATGGTCCAAGTGGGAGGTGGATTAACCATAACTGGGGAGATCGTAGACCTCCGTGCTAGTTACTCATACCCTACTGTCTGAAATGGGCATCTCTGGAGCATATTTATTGGGTGTAACTTATTTCATGAGCCTGATTGAATAAATATGGCATCTAAACATCTACAAGTATGCAGTCAGAAGAGGAGGGGCGTGTCATTTAAAACACCTTTCTACTTGCTGAGAAACTTGGGCAGAAATTCAAAACTCTAAAAAATTTTTTGTGTCCTTAAAGTAGGAATTACAGATTCTCTTTTTTCTGATAAAATGATAAAATTTTGATAAGATCACCACAATCACCTTCTTTCATTATTGCCCAGGCTTCTCCCCCACCCCGTGTTTTTCTTTCTTTGTTCTTTCTCTGATTTCCAGCTTGATCTGTGGAAAAGTGTGGTAAAATTTACAGAAAGTGGTAGGAACAACCACTGTTTCTCATATGCATACTCAGCTGCCAGATTTTCAAGCAAGGTAAAGTTTGAAGGAACCTCTAATAAACAAAGGTACAAAAAGAATTGATTCTTCTTTGCTAGGTGTAGTTAAACTGAGGATCTCCTTACCTCAGATATTATCGGTGATGAAGCTTATGTGAGTTCAAGGGAATACAGGACAGGTTCATGAAAAATAAATTTGTTGGGGATACCAAAAGCATGGAAATGTATGTCTTAGGGAGTTCATGAGCAACAAATAGTTGGAGCCTGGAAGAGCATTTGAGAAAGTACCACTGTATTTACCTTATTCTCACGTCTTGTTTTAGATACTACCAGGTGAAATAGATAGATTTTTGGTCTGACACTGTTATGATAATTTTTATTCTAGGAAACACCTGCCTCAGAGAATTTTTTGTTTTTATAGAGATTCCTAGGAAATACCAGTCTGGATTTTATTGCCTTCAAAAGCAGTGAGAGCAGAGTGGGAGATTCAACACACTAGTATTTAATTACTGGCTTATCAAATATTTCCTTCTTCCCTCTTCATTTTTCTCCCAGGTCATACCTACCACAAAGGAATGTGGTGCTCTGTGGTTAACAAACCTGGTGGAGCATTGCATTTGCAAACTGTCCTCTGACAGAGGCTGAATCAAGGAGTGAAAGCAAGGGATAGAAAGGTAGCTTTCCCTCTGAGATGACGAAAGTTTCCCAAGGCAAGAATTACTGGATCCTCTCCTGGCAGTGACAAAAATGTGAAGAGAAATGCAGTTAATGTAATTTTTTTTTGTGTCTGTGACTGCAGGCTGATTAGACTGTATCTGAACTGAGGTAGAAGTGTGAAAGGGGAGAAAAAAATCGTGGAAGAAGAGCAAATGGTCCCTTTTTGCCTCCTTACCTGTTTGCAGAGGCTTCTTTGAGAGAGCTCAGAAGCTGGCCATAAGGATTCAGCAGGGAGGAGGGAGGCAAAGATGTTATGAAAAAGCAAAGTGAGAGGAACCCATCACTGCCTGATGGTGGGGACACAGAGCAAGACCTTCTTAAGCCCTCTGCCCTGTGTTTTCATTGTGAAATGTCATGTTAAAATGATGTTTACAACTATGCATCTTTCTGTTTGAGTATGTTTGTTCCTGTCTTTCTGCAAATCCTCTCTGGAGAATGCATAGACATGAGTGGGGTTCTGAGAAGCTCAGTAGTTTGTTTTTACTGAAAAGCTGTTCCCCTCCCTCCCTGAATCAGCCCAGTTCCCATGGGAGGAGGCTTCCTTCCTCACTCACTGACATTAGCAGTATCTAGGCTGCAGATACTCGTAGCCTGACTCTGTGTGCCACAACAGCAGCAGCCGTGGCTTTTTCTGCTGCAGCAAGTGTTGCCTCTTGACGATGCCTCCCCCAGGGATCAGTAACAGGGTGGAGGCTATTTTCTTTCCTAGAAACAGGAAGAGAAGAAAAGGATGAAGCTGGGAGGCCTGAACAATCTAGAATTAGATTACAGCGTGAGCTCAATTACATCAGCTCCCTTCAGTCTTCCCACCCATTTGCTCTCTCACGGCATTTCTGTTTAGGCTGATTGGGATCTGAAGATAACTTTAATACCACACTAAGTCTGTGGTGACTAATTGGGTTCAAAGTAAAAGCCCAGATCTTCCAGTCCTAAGAAGTCTAGAGTATACATAACTGCATATCACACTGCACAGGTAACTTTGATATATCTAAGAGGCCAAAAAGCACAAGGTTTCAGAGCACTTCAGAACTGCTGTCAAGGGACATAGTCACCTCAAAGTCTAGTAAATTAAAATAATACCTAAAAGGAGTAATAAGTTTTTCAGCTTTTGTTTTAAGAGCTCTCTCTCTCTTTCTTTCTCCCTCTTTTTCTTTCTTGCCCTTTCTCTCTCCCTGTCATTCCCTTCTTTGTGGCTAGATGGTCACAGAGTTGTTAAATTCATGGACTGCATTCATAGCTGGCAAAACTTACAAGTTTTGTTAAAGATTGTCCAAAGCAAAGTAAAAGTAAAATGCCCCCTATAGAACCAAGAAAACTAGCTGTGTGCTTTACGGATGCAATAACTTCTGAGAAGGATGTACTGTTATTGCTTAGGATTGGCACAGCTTCTGTCTAAATGAGAGTCTTGAGATGATTGTAACTGCACGCCATGAGATCAGGGTATGACTGGCACCAGGCAGGGCTTGTTGCAGGGAGCTCATTTTTTTTTAACTTTTCAAATAAATCTGTGATCTTTGGTGTAGGTACATGGGGGAAGCTGGCTAAAACTGCCACAGCACCTAGACCAGTATCTGTCTTGTAATTCTGCATATGTGTGTGGGGTAGGATCCCTTCTGCATCCTTGTCCACACATTGCTGGCTGCCCAATTTACTGTATCTCCCGCAGAAATATAGAAGTGCTGTATAACCTATATAACAATTATTATTTCATCCTTTTATTGCTAGCTCCTTTCTGCTCCTTTCTGCCCCTTATTCCTCACATTTTGTGTATGCTTGTCCTGTGGAACTATGCCATTCACTCATGCATGATGTGCTGGATATATTTTTGGCTCTAGAAAAGGTCAAAATAAATGAAGTAATAAATTAAAATGGTGTATCCCCCCCCTTGAATACAAGTGTTTAAAAAAAAAGAGACAGTAGGGAAAAAAAATAAGTTAAGGGCTGGTGTTTCTAAGTCTTCAGAGGCTTGGAATATTTTCTTGTGAAGGGAAAAAAAAAGAGCTAAGGAACTCTTTTGGTTTCCTTCAGTTTGGTTTCCTTCAGACTGGTCCCTCAGAACCTTAGCACTGGCTGGAGACAGTGTGAATCTCCATGAGCAAGGATCTGGAATCTGCAAGGAGGGAGGCGGTTGCAGGTCCCAGTTTAATGTGATCTCGAGCACAGACCACTGCAGATAGTGTCGGTTCCCCAGAAAGGCTGGAATAACTTCTGTGCCAATCCATAAACTGAGGTGTTCTGAAACTGGCGCTTACCTTTCTGACCTTTCAGACAACATTTGCTTACTCAGGCTTCTTGTCTTACTCCTAAAATTACTCTTGCCACAAGCCATGTTTCCTGCCTTTGAGAAAGTGCTCCGTGTCTCTGCATGTACGGCGGCACCTTTACACAGCTTCTGTGCTATGCAAATCACTTTCTCAGTGGAATGGTTCACTCTGAGGGTTGAATGTGTGGACCTGTGCCAGTGCTTCTGGATTTAGGATTTGAATATAGATTTTTCCTCCTACCAATGTAACATAATGAGACACACCTTTGGTTAAAAAAAAGCCTACAATTTGTGGGATGGAGATGAGTTCCAGATCCCTGTTCTTATTCAAAGTTTGTGGGCAGACTAATTTCTTTGTAGAAGAAATGGGTAAAACTCATGAAGAGACAGCCAGAAGGTTGTATTTAAAGTTTTTGAGCTTCAGGTCTGAATAAGAATAATGACTAAAACAATGTTATTTGACTCTGTTATATCCTAATTAAGTTCTTAGGCCTCCACTTTCCCCTGAGAGAACTGTGAAGGTGATGTTTTTATTGTCAGGGTACAGATTAACATTTGCCAGGATGTCTTTCTGAGCAATTAATACAAGAACGTTCACTGATAGTTTTGATATTTAGGTTATCCAGATTTCTGCTGTAGATAGGAGAGCACAAATTCACGTGGGATGGAGGTATGCTCAGAATAGAGACGTGAGACCTCCAGCATATCCATGGAGGTACTGGAATGTCCAGGTGCTTTGTTCTGAGAAAATGCTCATCTGAGAAGTTGTGCTGTTAATAGAAATTTCATTGGTGAGGGCTGTATTCTTCAGCTGAGGTTTAAATCAAGTCTCAGATTACTTTTGGAGATGCAAGAACCCAAAGAGCAGCAAAGATCTGTAAAATTAATATTCTATAGGTGGCCTTCTACTTACCCAGATGTCATATGCTATTAAAATTTGCTATGCTTCATTCAGTTCCCGAGTGAATTGTTGTGCTGTCCTTTGTTGTGTTCCAGTTCTGTGTCACTGGTGAAGAAAAGCTTCTTCTCTCTCTCTGTTTTCATTTGGTCCCATAGATACATACATATAAATCAGCGGGCATATTTTTGTGCATATATTGTAATAATACAAAACATTGTAAATAATTTTGCAGTACTTTGAAATAAGGTACTATGTAAGTGACTATTGTCATTTTTACTATCTTTTTTATTTTAGGTTTGTTGTGTAAATCTTTTATGAAGAGAAATACATTGTTGAGATAGCCACCTCAGGCAAGAACGGTCCTCCTTCAAGTTTTTCTCCCAGTCTGGTTCTAATTGCACTGCCCTATTCTGGGAGAGTGTGAGGTGTCCCACTGAACAGCAATAAAACTGTTAGATTTCCCTCTAAAGCTAATACTGTGGTTTTGGTGATTTGACATTTAGCAAATATGTAAACATTACAATATTGCAGCTGTTCATGTTAGGAACTCATAGATGCTTGTTTAGATGCTGAAGGCAATGCATTAGGAACTGATGGTGACTGATTATTATCCAATCAGTTCCTGATGCAGTATCTGCGACATCAAAAACTCTGCAGTGGTTTTGGTTATATCCTATTTTTTTCAGTTTCAGTGTCCCCATTTAATGTGGTGGTTTTTTTTTTAAATAAGCTTAAACTTCAAATGTTGAGTCTTAGCAAGGCCAATGTACAAGGAAGAAAAGAAAACTGCTTAATTGTACCACTCTTTTTTTTTTTTTAGGAAATATATACCTTTCTTTTATCTAAGATTTACTGACCATAAATATCACCAAGAATCACTCTAGGTAGCACTGCTAGAGTTATGGATTGAGGTTCAGTGCCCACTCACATTGCCAAGGTGAGCTGGAGGAGGAAGGCTGTGCATGGCCTGGGCAGAGCATTGTTTCAGCTTATGTGCACTCATGGAGATTCGCGTTAGAGCTCCCTGTCATGTGCCACAAGAGAGGCGGATACATTAACACTGTCCCTGTCTCTCTGATCTGGCAACTGTTCCCTGTCTGCCCAGTTCAGCATGGGTCTCATGCTTAGTCACACCATAGATCAGTTCTAAGATGTATTTAAAATTATTATTTTTTAATAAAAATCAGTGTCTCATGAGTTTCAAGTATGAAAATTAGGCCTGACTGAACAGTATTCCAACATTTGACCAAAGAACACACACTGGTATGATGAGCACACACCAATCTACAAATTCTACCACATTTTTTGCAAGCCATATATAAGCTAGTAACTAATTTTGTTACTGATTCCATGGCAGAAATATTTCATGCAGTCTACTGTTAAAACATTCTCATTATTTTCATTAACTTGAACTTTGGGTGTGGAATTAAAATCCTTGCAACAAAGAGGCGAATTTAAAGAACATTTTCTGAGAGAAAATAAACCCTGTCAGGTGACATCTGGTGACTAATGAGAGTTATAACTAACTCCATCATGAACAAACTACATTTTTACATCAGAGGTAATTTTGCTACCAGTTACTGAGGCAGAAATAGAATCAATTCACCAGGCCTGTTTCAGATACTGAACTGCTATCTCAGAATTATTTTCTTCTAAAATTTTGCAGGACTAAAAAGAACTTGTGTCATACCTGTTTTTGCTGAGCACCAACTCCTGTACATCAAAGTGAGCCATCTTTTACACGTTCCTTTGATCCTTAGTGTGACATGAGTAGTTTTTGTCAGACTACAGATACTCTCTAGAATCTCACACATAAATAGAACTTAGGGAGATTTCTCTAAGGATTGGCCATCTGGAGCTTTCAGCTGTAAAACTAGTGAAATGAATATAACTACTTTATGTGCACTGGCTATATATAATCTTTAAGGTCCCTTCCAACCCAAACCATTCTGTAATTCTGTGATAATAGTCTTTGGTGCTGAGTACCCATAGGCCGATTAAGCCATCTTCCAAGGGGAATATTGCATTTATTTCTGTGTCTTTCGATTGCTGCAGATATGAATAATAATATAATTGTGGCTAAGGAGCTCATTTTACAATGGCATCTCTAATTACATTTTAAAGGTAAGTAAAAGCTAAATGAGAACTACATAAAGGTAGATTGTACATCTAATTTTCCAGACATCACATTCATGCTTGGTACCATAAATATGAACACAGATATGATAGCTGTGTTTCTTGAAATGGTAGGTGATCATTACTTCTTCATCATGTGGACTTCAACTTTTAAAAAGTTACAAGAATCCTGACTGGTTTGAGTGTGAGACATTCCGAAGGTCATAAATGTGGGAAAGATTGATTGCAGTTGTTTTGGGTGATGGAAAATTCAGCATAGATAGTGTTTATAGTGCAACACTAATCTTTGAACTTGTGACAAGACAGGGATGAAGTGAAAAGTCAGCACAGAACTTTTGTTTATCTTAAAAAACATAAATGTGAAGGATGAAACACAGAATGGCCCTGGTCTACCTTGCAGTTCAGTGCTAGACCAATGTTTTCTAAAGGTGTTTTTACAAGTAACATTTTCAGTGGGGTTGAAATAAGATATGATTTCAGAAAAAAAATATTAACCCCATTAACCAGAGATTGTTCTGGGCAGGGTAGGAGGTACCACGGAAAGGTCTGGAGTTCAGTGCGCTTAATGGTTTGACTAAGCCACGAGGTTAATCTTGTGTGCATGGTGTGCTTGGATTTTGTGTAGCGCAACAGTGTCTTGGTTCTTTGATTTAGGTGCCACGTAGGTCTGCTAAGCCATTAGAGCAAAGAAATTGCTGTGTTTAGCATAATCCCAGATACCACTGTGAGAGAGTTATTAACTGCTCACAGTTGCCAGCTGAGATTAAGCCAATTCACAGCCATCCAGGTTAGGCCTGCAAGTGCATTCATGTCAGCTAAGTTTCTTCCCTGAATGTCCTATACAGGAAAAAATGGCATCATTCCACAGACAACACCTGGTACTGCGAAGATCTGTCATGAAAACATTTAGGGTCTCTGTGCATCTTCTCTGATAGAATTAAGCAACTCCATGTGTTGAACTGAGACCTAGTTTATTCGGTGTTCTTTGGCATGCCCTAATCTGCATGTAAACTGATAAAGCAGACGTGTTCTTTCTGGTTCAGGCTCTGCTTATTTGGCTTCTTTTGTATAATAGGACATAAAATAAAATATTAATTCAGGGAAACTATCTAACTTATGAACAAAAGACATTTATGTAAAGCATCTATAAATGATGTGCATGTTTTTTCAGCTCCTTGCACTTACCTCCTTTCATCCTCCTGTAACCCTGTTGATCAATGCTTTCAAAGCAGGGTAGCACATCTGAACAGAGAACTACAAATGAATCCTGCTTTTGTGTTTGGTCATTATGGAGCTTTTTGAGTAAATCTCACGTGTTTAGAAACAAAATGCCAGAGCTGCACATGAGAGCAGTCAAGAATCAAATGAATTGGATGTACTGAAGGCATTTGATGAAATTAGAAGATGAAAAGTGGATACTGACTGTTCTGAATCTGATTGTAGGTGTGGTGCTTAGGGACATGTAGAGTAGGGTTCATGGTTGGACTTGATGATCTTGAAGGTCTTTTACAACATGGATGATTCTATGAAAAAAGCTGTACAAAAGTTTTCTGAAGGATGAAGTAGAATATAAGGTTGTTTTCTAGAGCTGATTACTTGCAGAACATGATAAAAAAAGATCTTTCACTTATGTTTTATCATGATTTGCTGCAACAGCAGAATATTGTAGCAAGGAGAGCCAACTGCTTTTTTTCCCAGTGGGCTCTATGGGCAACATTCCATTCATAGTATCTTAAAGAAAATGTCACCCTACCCCCAGCATATCACTGGGGGTTGTATTGCCCTCAGCAGGACTGCAGAGAAGGGGTAATAGCAGCAGCTGACACCTTGTCTGCACACCATGTCCACACCATGGGCCTCTCCAGGACCACTCCTCTGTGGTGCGGTGGAGAGCCAGGAAGCTTCAGTCTGACAGAGGGGCTTCTGGCAATTCCTGCTGGAATCTTTACCCTGCTTGAGCCCTTCAGCAAGCAACAGAGTGTGTGTTTGGATCAGATGGTTTGGCAAGGTTGGGCTGCTTTCCTTACCTTGCATACTAAAACCATGAGGCTTTCAGAATATAGTTTGTATCATTGTTGATGTAAAGCTGATGGTTTTTCTCTGGGAGAAATCCTGTGCATAGTGCAGCGTTGGATCATAGTGGCAGGGGAGCGACTCAGTAAATCCTCAGAAAAAACAGCCTTCTACTGGAAGAAACCAGAGACAGGCTTGGCGGGTGGTCTGATTATGTTTGCTTAGCCAGTTCAACAGTATTTGCTGGACAAAAGAGGGCATCAGGTGATACAGAAAGTCCCAAACAAAGCTCCAGATGAATACAGACATGAACAGACTTTATCATTTGTTTCATATCTGTGAAAGTCAAGGAAAAGGCACAAGAGCAGAAGACATAGCTCTTCTTTTGATTCTTGTGTGGCAGGCTACAAACACAATACTGATGAGAATTTTGATTTCTTTGTGTTTCTTTTGTAGCACTAAAACTGTTTTCCATAGATGACAAAAGAATTAAATCATGTGGGGTAAATTCTTGTAACTATTCTATGGGGCTGGATGGTTTACACCCAAGAGTACTGAAGGAGTGGGAGGATGTGATCACCAAGCCTTTCTCCATCATTTACCAGCAGTCTTGGCTAGCTGGGGAAGACCCAGTGGACTGGAGGGTAGCAAATGTGAGTCCCATCTACAGGAAAGGCCAAAAGGAGGATCCAGGGACCTACAGACCTGTCAGTATGACCTTGGTGCCAGGGAAGGTCTTGGAGCAGATCATCTTTAGTGCCATTATGCACCATATACAGGACAAGCAGGTGATCATGCCCAGTCAGCATGGGTTTATGAAAGGCAGGTCCTGCTTGATGAACCTGATCTCCTTCTATGACAAGATAACCTGCCTAGTGGATGAGGGAAAGGCTGTGGATGTTGTCTACCTGGTCTTCAGTAATTCCTTCAGCACTGTTTCCCACAGCATTCTCATGAAAAAAATAGCTGCTCATGGCTTGGATGGGTGTATGCTCTGCTGGGTAAAACACTGGCTAGATGGCTGGGCCCAAAGAGTGGTGATGAACGGAGTTAAATCCAGCTGGTGGCCGATCACAAGCGGCATTCCTCAGGGCTCAGTATCGGGATCACTTCCGTTAAACATCTTTAACATGATGAGGAGATAGAATGCACCCTCAGTAAATTTGCAGATGACACCAACTTGGGTGGGTGTGTTGATGTGTTTGAGGGTAGGGAGGCTTTACAGAGGGACCTGGAGAGGCTGGATCAATGGGCTAAGGTCAATTGTATGAGCTTAAACAAGGCCAAGTGCCAGGTCCTGGACTTGGGCCACAACAACCCCATNGGCGAGGTGCTGGACTGGGCCGACAACAACCCCATGCAATGCTACAGGCTTGGAGAAGAGTGTCTGGAAAGCTGCCTGGAAGAAAGAGGCCTGGGGGTGCTGATTGACAAGTAGCTGAATACAAGCCAGCAGTGTGCCCAGGTGGCCAAGGAGGCCAGCATCATCCTGGCTTCTATTAGAAATAGTGAGGCAAGCAGGACAAGGGAGGTGATTGTCCCTCTGTTCTTGGCACTGATGAGGCCATGCCTAGAGCACTGTGTTCAGTTTTGGGCACCTCAGTAGGAGCAAGACATTGGAGTGCTGGAGCAGGTCCAGAAAAGAGCAATTAAGCTAGTAAAGCTCCTGGAGAATAAGTCCTGTGAGGAGCAGCTGAAGGAACCAGGGCTATATAAACTGAAGAAAAGGAGGCTGAGGGGAGACCTTATCACTCTCTACAACTACCTGAAAGGATGTAGAGAGATAGGTGCTGGTCTCTTCTCACAAGTAACTAGTGACAGAACAAGAGGGAATGGCCTTAAGGTGCACCAGGGGTGGTTTAAACTGAACAGTAGGAAAAATTTTTTCATTGGCAGGGTTGTCAGGCATTGGAACAGGCTGTCCATGGTGGTTTTTGAGTCACTATCCCTGGATGTGTTTAGATACCATACAGATGCGGTGCTTGGGGATGTGACAGTGGTGGACATGGTAGAGTAGGGTTAATAGTTGGACTTGATGATCTTAAATGTCTTTTCCAACCTAAATGATTCTATAATTCTGTGATTCTTGCTCAGTCATTTTTGGCCTTTTTTCTGCTGCCATCCCTGTATGCAGTGCTAGCTATCATGCAAATACAATTTCAATACGATGCTGAGGTCACAGTCAAATGGTGGCCAGCTGTTAAACTGCAATTTAAAAAATTTGAACTGTTCAGGCATCCAAGTGTATGTTGGTAGAACTTGTGTGGAAGGAAAGGCTCCAAAGGAGCAGGAGATAGGAATTTAGACAAGCATTACTACAGTGTGGTGTAAATAGATGTAGACTATTACATACAGAAGGTACCTGCACAGTTTAGATGTCTTTCCAAGGGTAAACATCCAGCTCCTTCCTGTTAGCTTGTCTATGAGTGAGAAGGTGTTCCAAGAGTACCTTTCAGTCCTTTGTGGTGAATAAAAACCTTTGGTAGAAGAATGTTAATCTTTCTCTAATGCATGTAATCCTGTAATTTGAAATCTATCTCACACTGCAGAGGCACAGAGGGGCAGAGTAATCACACAGAGTCAACCTTAATTATGGCACTTTCTAATTTTTCATTGCTTGACTCTTCAACCTTGATGATCTGTTGACATAGCCTTCTCTCTTTTTTTCTTCAGTGTGGATGTAATAACATTATGAAATGGGTGTAAGACTGATTAAAAGAGAGATTAGAACTTCCATCTCAAAGATCAAACAATCAAGTGTCAATATTTTTCGTATTGTAATTTTCAGTGAAAATGTCTAATTAAAAGTTCACACATAATGAATATTTTGCTTACATCCAGAGCTGGATAAATAGCAGGTGGTTCTCCAATTCTACATGTTGCTAAAAGTAAAGAATCAGACCTTTTTTAAAAAAATCTTTAAATAATAGATAGTCAATATTTGAAGCCTGTGCTGCTCTAGAGAAAGAGATCTTTAGTAGTTGGTGGCAGTCATCACAATGTTGTCTCGTTGCAGCTGCAAATGAGTTGTTACTAGTTTCCATGTTACCCTTACTGGTGGCAAGTGTTTAAGAATTTTCTTTTTTTTTTTTTTTGTAAAATGGGATTTTTTTGTATGTGCTATTTAATTTTCCACTATTGTAGGATGATGGCTTCAAACTAGATCTCCAGCTTTTGTTCTCGGTGACAAATTTGCGTGTCTTATTTACAAATATTTGCCAATAAGTGGCTAGACAGAAATAGGTCATTACAGTAAGGATGAAATGCTTCTAGAGAAATATCAAAGAACGTAATGCAAAAACTTGTACTGATTTCACTGGGGCCCAGATTTTATCCAGAAAATAATAAGTGAACATTATTGACATTGATATAATTACTCCAGTTTGATGACAAGGCCTTGAAACTTGTAGAAAAATATGCTTTTCTCTTTCATGCTTGAGGTTTTCATTAATCCAGTGGCAGCATTTCATTAATCCAGTGGCAGATAGAGGTGTGAAAGCATAGCTACTTCTGGCAGTATGACAAGATAAGTATTTAGAGTGATGTCCAGCAACTTAAAACATACAAGATGAACTTCAAGGTCCCTACCAACCCTTAACATTCTGTGATTCTGTGAAAGAGCCTCTTAATCAGAACAGTGACACACCAACAGAACAAAATAAAACAAACAAAAAAACCAAACAAAACTCAAACAAACAAACAAAACTCCCAAAATCAAGGGTTTAAATTTTTAGATTAGTCTAGAGTGATTCTAGTATTAATTTGAGAGTCAGTTCTTGGACTGAACCTTTGATGTAATCCTCAGGGCTGGATTTGCCAGCATAGCTTCTCCTTGATGCATTTCTTTATGAATCTAAATGGATGGGCAGGTTGCATGTTCTTCATTAACAGCATTTATGGAAATGGATGGCACCATATCTCTGTAGGGCTTGGGCTGATTGAACAATTGAAGATGGTTTAAAAATATTAGAGTGGAATAGAGATATTTTTTTTTTCTGTAAAATCATACAAGGTAAATGATGTTTTTATTGCATAGCACATTTTATGGCTTATTAAAACAGTCTCTGTGAAGACAGGGTACACAAGAACAAGTTGGCTTTAATAAAAGTAAGGATAATTTATCACAGTCTAATTGGGGAAAGTGTGTTGGTTCCAATTGAAATTCTGTCTCCAGTCCCAGAACTCATATTTAAAGCTTGTGTTGAAACAATCATGATATTGAAATGAATGGGGCTTTGCCACTGTTTTGATTTATTCTATGATATCACCACCATTTTTATTTGCAGATGCTGACATGCCAGTTGTACCTGCATGCACAATTATCAGCCATAGTCATGGTAGTTACCCATGCTTGCCCTTATCATTTGTCAGTCAACACTTGTTTGAGAAGAACATGAAACACCTACCTTTATTTCAGTCCTTATGGAAATTCCAATCTAGAATAAAGGTGGTAGGTCTACTGAAAGAATAGTGATTTGCTGGGAACTGGAATCACAAAGCAAGGCTGTGGTGCAGACTAAATATATATCTTTTGTAAATAGGGAGAACAGATAAAAAGTAAAAGAATAAAGTAATAAAAAAGTGTGGGAGTCACTTTGTAAATAAACTCATCCAATGGATCCTTTTCAGTAAAGGGTGGAGCAAAGGTGCTGGATTTTGTGGAATTTTGCAGTGAGAGCAATTGTCATCATTATCGTCTCTGCTGCTCCCTTCCCCTAGAGCTAGTAGGACAGCAGGGAGATGAGAGGAAGAGGCAGTTTGGCTTCCCTGATTCCCATGGCAGCTGAGGTGACACCTAAGCGACATCCTTACAGACCAGGTAGATATTTGGCCCCTTGGCAGTATTTCAAGTGCATATGATGTCTCTTCAAAGTGACAGGTGTTGTCTAAGAGTCATCTATCATACCATTAACTGAGAAGGTCGAGTCCTTCTTTGTCCTAACTTCCAATACAGATAAAGATTGTGATCCTGCTTGCCCATCTTCTTGCACAAACAGATCAGCATCACCGTTGATGTCCTTTCACGCCAAGTTGTCCTCTTATTGAGATTTTATATGTTTTATACAGGTGGAATGAATTTTCCAGAGGTCTATTTTCTGGAGTATGTAGGCACAAACTCTGGCACTGGTCACTGGGAGGTGGCCTGGGCGCATTCAGTTTAACATTATGTTAGTAACTCTGAAGCACTGAGAGATACATATGCAGTCAGCTTCTCATGAGCTTTATTTGCATCATCTGTATTGCCCTCTTAAAACAGCACAACCTTGCTGTTGCTACACTGTGTAGTTCACAGTGTCATCATGTTTCTGAGAATGGCAATGAAAATAAGGCCTTGTGTAGGTATGGCATAGGATTATTACTATACACATGTATGCTTTTAGGAGTGCACATCTGAGCAGTATTGACACCTAGATTTTTCAAGAACATTAAGGAGTTACTGCCATCCTGAGCCCTAATAAATATTTGTCCAACTATGAATCTGTTGAATGTCATTAAAGTAAGATGAGCTAAAACTTTGCAGATGTCAGCTAGTTCTAGGAACATTCTAAGTGAGGAAAAAAAGTTCCTTTTTTCCTTCTGTGAAGGTGGAATACCACTGCTAGGTATTGCTAGGTATTCTGTTATCTGAAAAAGAGATGTTTCTTTCAAAGCTACTTATTCTTGTTGCCACTGTGTCCAAAGCTTGACTTCAGAATGTCCATCAACCAAACTGCTCTTCAGAGCATCACCATTTTAACAAAGCTGAACTCATCCAGCACTGCATGAACTAATAACCATGAAAACCCAGCTATGATTGGTTAACAGTCTGTGCAGCCTATTACTGGAATATTAAGCTGTCATAGTTGAAACAGAACCTAAAATAACATTGTCCTTTAGTATACAGATGTTAACAGTAGTCTTCCAGTGTCCAGTGGGTTAATTTAGGTAGTCTTTATGCTTTTTTTTTTTTT
>VWZY01006902.1:191469-241511 GCA_013399075.1 Chloroceryle aenea
TTTTCAATTTTTGGCTGTTGAAAACTATTAACAAAAAAGCTTACAGTCAGCTGCATGCTATTTAGGCAACTTGGATTGAATTCAGGTCAACTCAGCAGAGGTGCAGAAGATGAAGAACTGTATGCTTTGTAATTACTGTGCACGAAGATGCCAGATTGTAGAATCTCTACAGGTAATTGTGAGATTGCTATAAAGACTTCACATTTGCCTGCAGAGATTTCCCAGTCTGCGACTTTTATCCAGGTTGAAGGGAGAGAAATATTTTCTTTCTACTTGTTCATGTAGTATTTCAAACTGAGCTTTGAATAAGACGTTGAAGAAGGTTCTGATGTTGAAAGACGATATGGAACTCCTCAGAGGAGTTCAAGAATACTAGATAACTATATTGTTAATATTTCTAGCACTGTTTGGTGCTGACACTCTACATTCTCAGTCTGTGCTGATCCTTGTTTTCCAAAGGTTGAGCTTTGGATGTCTCACAATCACCTGGGCTTTAATCCATCTGGAACAGACACCACCACCTTTCCTCTAAATTTCTATGAATGAGTTCTTCCTGCCTCTGACACTACTACTTTTCTTTGGTCTCTAGTGCAGCAACTGTAATATTCCCTTTTCCTTCTCAACATACATTCTGGTTGTAATCAAACGCAGGGATTTCTTTTCTGTAAACTTTTTCTCTCTGTCCTTTTTTTTTTTCTGTTTTTTGCTGGGAAAGAAAGGAGAGAAAATTTTTAAAGTCTCCTCCAGTCATCATCAGCACCCCTTGGATTGCTGCATCCCCATTGAAGTTCTTCTCTCCCCTTCAGTCAATTTAATTCTCACCTCATTTATGACTCTTCCACTTGTTATATCTTGTTATGCATTTTTACATCTAAATTGGGCATTCTTTGAGGTGCAGATTATGAATAGACTTGTACTGTGCGGGTGTTTAAAACAAACAAATGAGAGGAGATTAATCATGGATTGTATAGGTTCTAGCACTTATGCTAATACCAAACAGTAAGCACAAGAAATAAAAAAGTAAAAACCTCCTACTTTAACCTGCTTTAATACTTTTTCTGTGAGCAGCTAAGGAGGCTATAAAAACCTCAGATTAATTGACTCAGTTCTGGTGGGAGGCTTTCATTTTAAGAGATTTGCTTTTGCAAATGCTAAGTGATCCAAAGAATTTGAAGGATGAGGAACAGCTCTTTGCTGTCTTTTGCTGTGAAAAATCTTTAATGTGCTTTAGAAGGAGACTAAACACCACTATTTATTTCCCTTTGTCTTTTGGAAGTGAAAGGATGTTTTGTACCAGTTTCTTGAAAAATCCATGCAGAAAAGCCTCCATAAGATGTGACTCATAGCGACTGCTTTTACAGTATAAACAAATGAAAACCAGCTTGTGTCCTTGCTAAGCAGATTACCAGGAGAGGTTGAAAAGGTTCTTTCTAGAGAACAACTCATTCTCGTATTTTTTTTGTAATGCTAGTGGAGCACTAGGCAAGTGGAAGTGAACACACAGAGCCACATTTTGTCCTCCCCGTACACTTCAGTATCAGAGAAATCAGCTTGAATTTTGGAGAAAGAAATTGAGGTTATGTGACATTACTGCAACTTCTGCGTGTTTGTTCTTTGCCTTCTCCTGCTATTTGTCTGTGCACCGCGGAGGTTTTCACCGTTAATGGCAGTGCATCCAACTTGCTTTGTGGTTCCTTTCAGCACAGCAACTCTAGTATTGCCAGTAATAATTTCTGTGCAGTGAATAAACACATGAGGGAGAAACTCTCCTAAATACCAGAATGACACCTTGCTTCTGTTGCTGTTACTGAGAGCTCAGCATTGACTGCCAGGGATCTAGGATTTGACTCTCCCTGTTTAAAACAAACAATCAGACAAAACCCAACCAACAAAACCTGCAAGACACCCCTGTTAAATTATTCTGTCTCTTCTACAAACTAATGAGTATAGTCAGACAAATTCCATTTTAAACAAATTAAAATTTGGACTGAAAAATGGGTTTCAAGACAATGAAATTACCTATTGTATGTCTCTGAAGAAAACTATTATGAGCTGGGAGTCCAATCTGTTGCTGCATCCCCTTCATATCCCTTTGATGTAAGAAAAAAAAAAAGTTTTTATATGCTGATTCACTTGTGAGCACAAAGAATAACTTCATCCTCAGGCTCTGAAACTTTCTGATGTTACAGTTAATAACGCTAGTATTTGACACTTAGTGACTTGAAGGTATTGAATTAGAAAAATCATCATCCTAAAAGTGTAGAAGACAATGGATTTGTGCACATTTAGTGATGTGTCACTATTGATGGGTTGGTTTTAGTATCTTTACTATTATTACATTTCGGTTTATATTGTAAGATGCCCCCTCTTCCATCATTTTACTCTAGTGGTGAGGAAAATAGAAACTTCCGTAGGGCTTAGTGGGTGCACTGACTGTTATTTCCTGATGATCTACAACAATGGTTATTCAGTAACAGCTGGGCCATGTCTTCTTTAGACAAAGCCACTGTGGGGCTGAACCCTCCCATTGCTGAAGCATAACTGTTTCCCTGGTAACGGTTAACTAGCACGTGTTTTATTGTTTCAAACCGCTTTCCTAGGGTATTTGCAGGTGGTAGAAGATGCTTTCTTAAAGAGGGGTCATAACCTCATGAACTTTCAGATGTTGCAACAAATTGGTGGACAAAAACATTTTTTTTTCTTTCAAATGGATTAAGTAAATCTTATTATATAGCCTTTAGGAGACAGATGTAACTCACAGTTTGATTTTTAGCATTATATCAAGATGCTGACACAAGCATTTCTGCTGTCAAAATTTTGTTTTTGGAATGTGAATTGAGATCATATTCCAATAAGAAGATTTCAAATAAACCCAGGGAGAACAAGCAGACATTAAGATTACTGTGACTTTCTTTTGTCTTGGGTTTATTTTAGCTGTGGTTTGATTGCCTCTATGTATTTCTTTTGAATTTGATATTTCAGTGATTCATCTTAAAAACATACTTGGATCTATCAGATTTATTAGGTTGCTCTGATAGATCTCAGCATAAATACAAAATTATCAGTGAACATACAAAGGATGATGACAATGAAAAAACAACTTGCTTGGTATTTTAAGTTGGAAAGTACAGAATTATAATTCTAGTGTACACATAAATGCAGATTATGTGTTTGTATGCATATCAGTAAGGAGGGAGGCAGAATTCTGTAAAAAGGCATTATAGCCTCATTTTTTTCTTATGCCAAAATTAAAAGCGCTTTTAAAAGGTACTTATTGCATTAATAAAAAAACAGTGTTCTGTGGTACATGGGAATGTTTTGCGTTACAGAGTTGTTTGTTAAGGGAAGGCAGTCTCAGGACAAAAGAATGACAAGTAACATGTGACGTAGCATAAAAATTTGGTCAGATTTTAATAAATTCAGCAAAATCCATTCATAATCTAGTGGGATGAAGAGAGAGCTCCCTCTCCTGTCTGTTTGATAAAATTTATAGAAGCTATTTGCATGTTTACTTTGATTAAGGTATAAATAAAAATAATATTGATATGACATGCTGGGAAACATGCAATAAAAGGCTTGTATTCATCTTTGAAAAGGGTGAGTGGTGGTTAAATCTGACTCCGTCCTTTGTTTGATACGAAATTGCAATGGCAATGTGAAGTCTGTTGAAAAAGGTACCTGACAGCATGTGACCCGTTTTGTGCAGGGTGCTCTAAACTAGGCACAAAACAAAGCTTCCCAAGCTTGTAGCAGAAACTGTTCTGATTTTAATGAAATTAACTCTCAATCCAGTGGGCAGGTTCAAGCCCTCAGGACTGCGGTTAATAATTAATTTTGGGGTCTATCTTTTGGTATCTGCAGAGCAATGCATGTATTCAGGGCCTTCATTTATCGAATGTATTTAATGTCACCTTTTCTAGATACAGTTTTCTTGAAGGTAGATAGGTGGTAGGTGTTCTGTGGCCAGCTCATCTGCTCCCTTTGTTAGAAAGCACATACCTAATGTGTAGCTTAGATACCCCTGGGCTGTGTGCCTCAGCTGTGTCCCAGGCAGATGCGGAGAGAAGAAGGACAAAGTTTCTACTGCCTGCAGCTGAGATTTACAATAGATACACAGCAGTGAAGATTTAGAGGCTAAGAGAGACTGAATGTTATCATCAGAAGAAAGCAAATAAGTCATATTAATACCTGTTTGGAAACAGTACATCATTTACTGAAATGCAAGTGTCAATATGACTATGCATTTTCTAAGACTCATGGTGTTTGAGGCTTTTTACACTGATTTTTCAGTTTGTACTAGATTTCTTTCTGAGAAATGTGGGCATTTAAGTATAGATAAAGTAGCCAGCGCAGCTTGGTTTCTAGCCTTTGTTTTATTTGTAGACTTAGTTCAGGTTCCCTCTTGTGCCTGTCCATGAAAGTGTCTTTGCTTGTCTTCTTTCTGTTCACATCACATCTTTGCTACAGATGCTAGCTAGATTCTATATAGGTTTCTCAGTCTTTTTGGTGGACATCTCATGAGAGCAAGAATCACTCATCACTAATTTACATATACATTCATGGGATTAAACTCAAAGGTCAGTTGGGTAGGTACTGGACAATGTGTTCCTGCTCTGAGCCTCAACTCTCTGGTGAAGTCCCTCTCTGGGACATGCCTTGGAATGGGGAAAAGGCAGGAAAAAGGCTCCTGGGCCAGGGCTTCTTGTGTGGTGCAGAGTACAAAGCAATTCGAATTTGACAGAGCCTCAGGGATTTTCAGTCAGCTCCTGAAGGACACTTTGTAGGGAGCCTGGGGACCTCAGCCCCTGGCTCTGTTGAGCCCAGGTGACAGAAGGAGATTTGCCTGTTTGCTGAGATGGCTGTGTATGTCCTTGGGTTTATGCCAGATAAGAGGTGGGAATCCCAGCTTCTGCAAGTACACGTCATATATGCCCTGAAGTGATGGGTGAAAACATTGCTCATCTTTTAAATGTGCTTCAGAAATAAATTGCTTAATGACTTGTCACTTGGGCTCATGACTGAACTGCATGAAAACTAAATAAAACTGAAGTTTTGGACAGGTATGTTTCCTGTCATGTTCTGTACATAATATGTTAGGAGACATTTCAGTTGGGAAATAGAAACTGAGTTGAAAGAATGTAGGGAGAATACCAACAGGTTGTACATTCAGCCTATTCACTCCTCCCTTTTTTTGGGCAGGGTGAGCCTTAAATTAATTAGCACTTAAATTAGCCACATTTCAGGCCAGAATTTTTGCTTTACAGTGAAGATTGAGAGAAGAATGAAAGAATTATCCTCATTGTTCATTGCCTTACTCAGAGCAAGTTTTTAATATACAAACCAGGTAAAAACATTCTGAAACACGGACTGCCTCATAGAAAATGTCCCAAGGTATATTCTTCAGGAGCATCACCTTGGTTATGGCTTTACCTTAAGATCAATGTGATATCAGTTAATAAGCAAGTATAAGGAAACAATTTTTGACCACACATTTGCTCTGCTGCAGATTTATCTGGCAGCAAAGTAACCAAACCTAATCATCTGTGTGTAGTTGTCCATTCTGCATGCCTGTGGCTCTGTTTCTCTGTAAACCAGATTCATTCCTCCCCCTTCCTTATTTACTATCAAACTAGTTTTAAGTCATTTATGTAACAACTTTGATTGTAGACATAGCAATGAATCCACATTGAATTAATTATATTCTGTAAACTTCAAAACTCTGTTAAGTCATTTCATTTTTCATAGTTCAGAATAAAAAGCAAACAAGGCAATGACAGAGGCTTGCGTGTTGGCAATAAAAAGGCTGTATTTTGTTGTATAATTGCTATCTCATTAATTCTAACTATTGAAGAGCAGCTGCTAACTGTTGGTAACCAGTTTACTTTATGACTAAAACAATATTCTTGTTTAACAAATGAATTGACATTATTTGTGGGAAGAAAACATTAAGAATATTTACAGTGCTCTAGCAAAGATTAATAGCAGTGCCTGTCTCATATTCACTGTAACACTGCATTTACTAGCAAGTTCCCCCTTCCCCCCCGCCAATTTAAAAGTCCAGACTTACCAGTAAACATGGGTACATGCTGTTAACCTTTTATTTGCATTTCTCCAGACTTCAGCATTGCTTTCAGATCTGCTCGCTAGCATTTGTAGTCACTTCAGATACTTCTGTACTAGGATAGATGCTGACTGATGTGAGCTTGGGAGTCACTTAAAAAGAAAAGCCTGGTAAATGTTGCTTGCTCTCAGACCTTTCTGCCTTTGCTCACAGTTTACCACAGTTACTTTGCTAAAGTGATCCTCAGACTGGGGCATTAATCTAAGAGAAGATTAATTTTTCACTTACTGGAAAGGAAGATGAACGGAGGGGAAGAGTTCTCTTCTTGCTGCTCTCAGAGCCTCTCTGAGGTCCCCAAAGTGTGGCACTGACACTAGCACGGAGGCATAACTTCTTAGAGTCAGGCCTACTGTGCCACCGGCTGCTCCTGGGATGTCAGCTTCTAAGTTGTTTCTTAAATAGAAAAGCATTCATCTGCTCTTCAGAAGTTTCGGAAGAACCAGAAAGATAGCTGAGAATTACAAGTGAAATACAAGTTTTCTATAGGAAACAGCCTGGCAGTCCGCACTTTGTTATTCACTTGATAAGCAGAGTCTTTTTGACAGTCCTAACCTTCTAAACTATAGGTCCTGCTGAGCCCAGCATGAGTCAAACGCTGGGTACCATCTGTCAGGCCTTTAGTGATTTTTTTTTCTCTCTCCTCTTTTACTACAATCTGCTAAGAGGGGTGTGGAATAGAAGTTGCTTTTCTACACTTAAATGGGAAAGTAGGGAAATTCAATAAGAATCCTGCTGTTCCCAAAAAAAATCTGTAAGCAGTGGACAGGAGAACAAATTATTCTGTGTTCCTAAAATTTTTAAAACCAAGTACATATCATGCCTCAGGAATTGAGGGAAAAAAATCTGAAACCCCAAACTGAAAAGATGATTTTTGAAAAGCTAAGTTATATGGACCACAGTATTAACAAGAGTTTTGAAGTGATGCACAGTTCAGAGATTTCAGCTGTTTTCCTAATGAAACACTCTTAGAGGATATTCCAAATTTCCCATTGAGGGACATTTAATAAGAGGAGCTGGCAGAGAAGAAATGGCCCCCCTGCTGCATTGCAAAAGAATTACCAAGGGGACACTTTTATGTCTTATTAGTTTACATTCAGCCCTAAATTGGCACCTGTTCTGAACTTGGTCAAAGTTTGCTGGAACTTTAGAGACACAAACGACTATTTCTTTTCAACATGTTACTTATAATTCATCCAAACAGAGGGGTTTGTGGGTTATTATGGACAGGCGTGCATACATGGAAATAAGAACATAACAAAGGAAGTGCCCTGATTTCCCAGTCCTGAGGGCTGTGTGAGAAGTTGTATCTGCAGTTACCTGTATGGCTCCACAAGAGAGGTCACCACATCTGGCTGGTGCAGCCAGGTATGCACACCTCCTGCCTGCACAAAGGTTGTTTTAGAGTCAGATTCCTAAGAACCACAGCGGTTGCTAATGCACAGGAGAAAGGACTGGAAAATTGTTTTATGTTGTTGATTTTTGATCTGGTTGTCCACCAGCCTGTGTCTTTTAGGGTAGCTGTGAGACAGATCATTTTGAATTGAATACTGCAATGTCTGCTCTAATAGCTCCATACCAGTAACACAACCCTGTATGTCATAGCCATTCCTAATAGGGACATTTAGTGTCTTTCTTGTCTTTTTTTTTCCAACTACGTGATAGCGTGAAGAACAAGTTTTTCCTCAGAGAAATTGTCTCTGTGACTCCAGCTGGACATTTGTGTTGACTGTTCTCAGTTTTCACGTGAAATGTTTGTAATCGACCATAGAAAAGACAGTATGTAATTTTACGTCTTTAATGCCTAGGTCTTTCTTCTTTTACTGTATTATGTTGTTCTGCCTCTACTGACCAGCATGACATTATTTCCATTTGTGTTTATTTAGCAGAAGAGATACATGGCTAACTGTGAGCATAGACTGGAAAAGCTGTAAATGCAATTTTATTGTCCCCTTACAGTTTCTTTAGTCACAGTTATTCTATATTGCCATTTTAAAAGGTCAGCAGTGCACTTTTAATGAGTATTTGATACTGCTCTCATTGCAATTTTATACTCATGCAATTTGGCTTAATACATTGGGAAGCACTCAGGCTGGTGACGCAGGTGGGGTGGTGATCAGCAAGATTCAGAACTTGGATGTTCACTTTGACTCTTCTTGTGAGAAGGGTCATTAAAATGTACCCTTTGGGCGCAAGCAGGTAGTCTACAAAAGACTGTTGTGTGTTAGAAGCAGTTTACACAACGGAGTGACTTCAAGAGCTTATGTGAGGACAGTTGTAACTGTAGATGTTGTCTTTGGATCCTGAATATTGCATATGATTTGAACAAAACCACAGGGTGATGTCGTGACTTGCCCAACATTACGAGCCTATGGTGGTTCTATGTAAAGTACATATTTTTACAGATTCCTTACCACAATTAATATTATTCTCTTTTTTTTTTTTTTTTGTGGTAATGCACAAAGACAAACCAGAGTTGAATCCCTTTGTCCTGGGGCTCAGTGAACACTGATCAGTAGAAAGCCTCTTTCCTGAGGAGCTTCACGCTAAGCAGGCAGGGCACAGGGAAAGCGGAAAAGGAAAGGAAGAAGGCAACACAGTGTGGATGGTGAATAATGTGTTACTAAAACTTTTCAGTCAAAGCTGAAGTTTGTAATGATGTATGTTGTTGTCATCTCACCATTAATCTGTATTTTTCACAAGTGATGCAGTGTGAAGTGTTTTCCCATCATGTCAGAGTGCTGAGTTAGCAAAGCGATAGTATGGTAGAGTAAGTAATTCTATGGCTTATTTTCTTCAGTCGCTTGCTAAGCAACATTTACATTTCTGTGTTTTCTTTTTCTGTGAACACCTTTGATTAAATGTACTCTATGCTGGTTGTATGTCTGATCACAAAAGTGCTCCAGGCCCCATCTCTTCCAGGAAGAGCCTTACTTGCTGTTTAACTGGGAGCAAGTGGAACATCTGTCAAGATCTGCTTTTAAAGATGTGTTATGAGAGAGAAATGAAACCACTCCAGATAGGTAGCTGTTTGGGAGATGGCAAGCAAAAGGAATAGCTTTTTTTTCCCCCTGCCCGTGTGCCGCAGCTGCAATAAACCCGAGCACCTGTTCTTTGCATACTCCTGCTGGTTTGTGCTGTTTGTATCTGCTGCCAGTGGGTTCCCAGGAGAGATACAGGAGCTTTTTAATGGAACAAGAAAAGCTGGGAGTGCATAAGATGTGCACTTTCACAGCAGCATTCTCTCTCTTCTTAAAAAGACCGCAGTTATGAGGTCAAATCACATTCTTTTGATGTAATTAATAAAACTGCATGAGAATTAGTTACACTTCAGTCTGCCAGACTCCATCTGTGAGAGAGTTTTTCTAGTTAAGCTACTCTATTTTGTGAGCATCACATTATTCAATTTGTAAAAATTTCTGTTAGTATTTTGAAGCATTTAAACTGGTCACTCTGGGATATATCTTATTTTGTGGATATTTAATAAGTGGCATTTACTTTAATAAGCTAACATCTGTATTCCATCAGGATTGCCAGAAGGTGTGTATGAAGTGCTGGTCATTTTCCTCTCCTGGCAGACTAAAGAGACTTTGATTTAAAATAGTGGCTTGTGTTGGTAGAAAGGTTGACATGCAAAACACAGACTATTTTAATTCTGTGCCGTATCTCAGGTGATACAAATACTATCATGTCTAACATTATGTCTGAACTAATTAAAAATGGTAGATGTGATTTTAAACCCATCTCACTCTCTCCTTTGCAACATGAGAAAATTTTCTATGCTGCTGTTGCTTCATAACACCTTACAACCTTAGTGGCTCAAATGATTGGTTTGACACCATCAGTTTTGGTTTAATATACAGTGAGCCAGCCAACAAACAAGGATAAAGCACATAATTTGTAGTGAAAGTCTGGACCATTTGAAAACCAGAAATTCAGAGCAAAACAAAGCAAACAACTGCATCAAAATGGTAGTACTTTATAGAGACACTAGGATGGTTATGGGGTTGAAGCATCATATTTTTATGTTTTCAATATCATAAAATGTAATCAAGTGATCAAAATTAGAAAGGACGCTGGTAAAATAGAACCCTTAGCAACAGCTAAACAGATCTGTATTGTAACTAGGGCTATGAATGCAGCCCTGTAGGATATCACACTGGTGGACTCTTTCTTCAGCAGTGTCCTGTTCTTAAATCACCTTGCCATTTAAAGCAACCTAAAGGAACCTTTCTTTCTTTGTAGACCTGACAGCTTATGATCTTTGTGCTGGCTAGAAATCCATGGACCATGACCTCGGTGTCTTCACAATAACAGCAACACAAGAGCAAAGGTAGAACTTTTCATTCTCTCCTCTACCCTGGGGTGCTACAGGCAGTGAAGCATGACTGTAATTTTGCAGTGGCGGGGAGTTTGGCTGGGAAGCTCTCATATCCTGCTAACCCCTAGGCTGTTAGTTTTTGATCCTTTAATTTCTTAGGAGTTGCAGACTGAGGAAGGTGCATACAACCCTCTCTGTGTGTGGTGTTTCCTTGAAGGACAGTGCAGTTTGCTGCACAGATTCCAATAGGTGCCAGCGTATTGTATTGCATCAGTCCTTTGTCCCACCTTCATAAAAAAAGAATGGTGAAGGAGCTGAAGGCAATGGGAAAACTGTAGATCAAGGCAACTTCCTGGTACCTGAGCTGTAGAAAAATAGGTCTGGAAAGCATCAGGATTTCTGCTGAATGCTTACAAGACCCTGAGGAGCTGCTGAGGGGTAGGATGACACCTGATGGCACTTTGTGCTTTCCAAGAGTCTTCAGAGGATGTCAGTTGATTCCCTGAGAAATGCCACTTGAACATTCATTTTAATTATGTCACTGTTGCCAGATCTCCTTCTCCATGTTGGACAGACCCATTTAGTGGTTATTATTTATCATTATTATATTAGAATTGTGGATGTCTCTTAGGCTTTTCTTTAAATTTTAAATACTCTAGGAAAACCTACCTAAGTCTTGGTCCCATAGCCATTAATTTTAGTGGCATAACTGCCATTGATTGAGTGAGTCTTGATGCCTCAAGCTGTATATATCCTGTGATGTTTTTACAAGACACAAAGTGAAAGTGTCTTTTCTGAAAAAATACACTGTTGTGTCTTCCTCTTTTTAAAAATAAAATCACACTTCAGAGTTGACTTCGAAACTAGCTGAGTCATTTTTTGTTTAAATATTAAAATGAATTTAAATAATCCTTTTGGACTGCAGCTGGCATAAATCCCAATAGATAGTTCTGAAGTGCACTAGAAGAGGAGAGTTTATCTTCATTAATGAGTAGTTAACAGAACCTTAAAATTTGCTGACAGAGTAAAATATGTTTTCATGGCATCTGCAAAGGATGTAAAATAGATATTTGTCATATAGTATCTTCTTGTGTTATTGGTGTCACTTAGTCGGGTGTGCTTTATGGGATTATGCACTTTCTCTACATTTTTCATGCCAGATGACATAAGATTGTTGTTACAATGTATGAGGTGATTAAATTTACACATGACTGGGGGAATTTACACTGATATCTGATGTTCGGCCTTACGCAAATTACTAGCATCCAATTTGGCAGAAGTAAAATTACTGACCTTTCAAATGTTCATTTGCCTTCAAGTGTCCAGAGGGATCAATACAGGCAGTGCTGACTATATTTTATACCACTGCATAATGCTTTGGTGTAGTTTGAGTTCCTCAGTTCCTTCCCACAGAAACTGGTAGATCTTTTTCACTGCATATCAGGAGTTGCTGGTTTCTGATAGACCTTTACATTTTTTCCTGCTTTGTCTCACATGAGTTACTAAGTCCTCTTTAGGAAAAGTCTCTCTTTTACTCAAATATGTCCTTAATTAAATAAAGGTGAGATAATTTTCTTTGCCTATAACTTTTAAACTTGTAATCTCTTCTGTAAGGGTCGGAAGAGTTTTGAGAAAAGACGGAAAATTAATGTTAACATTAAGATGGAAAATTAATGTTAACAATTTGAAAAAAATATTAGTCACCTAATCTAAAGGTAGTAATAAAATTGGATGAGTGTAGTTTTCATAATAAAGCAACGAGAAATAGTAGTAGGACTGCTCTTACCTGTCTTTTATAAACTCACTCCTTTTCTTGCATTAATAGAGCTAACTCCTTTCAAAACTTGGTATTTCAATAATCTCTGATGCCCAGTTTTACTTCTGTGGATCTGTGGCTGTTAGTTTGCTATCAACAGCAATGCTGTGTGCCAGAACATACGTGTCAGAGCAAAATACTGGGAGCAAGTTATTAACACTTCAAGGTTGACCCGTCCTTTATCCCAGAATTCGTTCGGTATGTCTCCTTATTGATTTGACTCATGCAGCTTTTTGTCACCTGGGAATTACCAATTCAATGTTTTATTTGACCATTTATCTCTTTAGCAAAATTGTTGCAATCTGTTTGACCTTTTAAAATGTTTATGACAAGGTGTTTGTAGTTAATTGCGCTCATAAAAGAGTAGAGTGCAGATCAGGTCTAATATATGTGCAAGGAGACAACCAAGACTTTCTTAAAAAAACATTCTAAGCTATAATGCAAGTACTTCATTTATCTGCAATATAATTAAAGAAAAAAACCTCTCATGCCAGGACAAGTATTATTAGGGACAGCAACTCATCCTAAAACCACTGATGTATTCTCAGTACCTTTCATGGGGAGAACTGTCAGTTGAGGGCAGAAATTTTCTAAAAGTAGAACTGAGTATTAAAACTGCAGTTTATATGTAGGTGCACGTACGTTTTGGGCTGTTTGCTATTGATGCCTGATGGGGGAACAGCCATGTTTGTATTACCTAAGCTGCAATTTTGCTATTGCTTTGTGCCATTTAAGTCTGTGTAATGGAGACAGCATGGTATATTGGGCTGAAATTGACTGGTCAAGCCTGTCAAGTTTGTTACTTCTGGCAGTGCCATCCTGTAATCACCACTGGAAGGTGTACTAACCCTCCACACAACTGCTCTGTCCTGTACCACCAACCTGTGTCCTCAGATATCATATCTCCAACACCTTCCAGTCACACTCTTGCTCAGTTTTCTGCAGGCACCTTGTTCCTGCCCATGCCTGTGGACAGTGATGATGGTCCCTGGGCCCTTTCTTCCGCACCAAAGGGCATGTTCCAGGTAGGAAAGGTGGTCAGGCTTTATCGCAGCGAGCACCACTGGCCACAGGTAGAGTGCTCTCCATGCAGTACTGAAGATTTGGCAGCCTGGGGATACTACTGTCATTTCATCTGCTAGGACCATCTGTGTTGCAGGGAGGTCAGCACAGCCCCTGTCTCAACCCATACTTGGCCCCTAGAAGAGCCCATCTCACTCGGTTTTGCAGCTCTGCTTATGATGTCATTTTAGTCACCCCAATAAATAGCTAATCTGATATAAATCTGCATCCTGCCAGTAGCATTCATGAGGTAACCCTGATTTCCTCAGCTGCTGCACTGGTTTGTGCCTCCTACCTTGTGCCTGAATATGGCAATCTGGAAACGACTGCACTTACAAAGAATTAAAATTATGTAGCAAGACTCTGTGAAAAAAGCCAGTTAAGTAGCACAGCTGTGTGAAATTTCACAGAATAAGACAAAAGAACTCACTTAATACCAATACTGTGAAAATAAAACCAGTCACTCAAGAATCCTTGAATTATTTTCTTAACTAGTAAAATATTTTCCTGTGTGTTCACGAGTGACTAATTCTAGAAGTCTATTTTTGCCATGCCTGTACCACAGCTCTCACATTATCAGAGCAAAATGCAGTTTTGCGGCTTTTCCAGCTGTGCATTTCCCACAGCTAAGAGAACACATGGTCAGGGTACTTTCCTCTAATTTTCAAGGCTTCACTTTAAATGATAAGGCCTGAGGTGCTTGGCTTATTCACATCTGCTGCTTTCCTGGAGGTCAATCAAACAGTTCTGCATTCAAGAAGTAATGGGGTCTTACAAAGGAAAACAATTATTTCACTTGAAATCTATTGATCTGGTTTCTGTGGTTCATGTGGTGTTTTGGGTGCAGAACAGTTGCTTGAAACAATTTGAGATCAATTGAAGTGTAACTGAATCAATAGATAACCATAACTGAAATGCACTACTCTCATTTTCTATAAGAATATATTTTTTTTGGTACCGATAGTAATACAAGAATGCAAAGAGAGATCAAAACAGAAGGTCAAAATTAGAAGCTCTTATGTATTAGTGACAAATACTACGTCTATCATCAAATTTCAGTCTAAAGGAAAGCTGAGACATGAATAGTGTTATCAAAACAGTAATTTGTTATTTTTAAAATCATTTTCATAAAAGCTTTTCAAAGAATCGGGCTATTTTCTGTTCTGAGTATCAAGTAGTCCGAAGCTATATTTGCCACATTTACAGTATTGTACAGAATGTTGCTATCTTGATTTTGCTTCGAGGGAAAAGTTTGCATTTAAAATTACATTACTTTCACAATAAATACATGCACTAGAAATTTGTGATTTTATAAGAAGGTCTCCTTTCTATATTGCAAACACAGTTTGTTTTTATTTTACTCGTTTTTCTGTTTGCTTCAGTTCTCTTTTCTGTTGAGAGTTTATTCAGGCAGAAAATTTTTGACCATTCAAAAGAAGTTTGAAAACAATGGATGAGGAAAGGCAATTGGGGTATCAGAAGATGTATTTTGACATTAACTCTTTGTCTGCTGCCAGAGTACTGTCTGACAACCAAACGAATGGAGCTGGGGAAGCTTTTGTTAAAACAGTTATTAAACATTCCACATAATCACATAGTCCTGCTCTTAGAAAAATATTGTTTTGAAAATCTTTCCTGTAAAATGCTGAATGCTGATAGAAATCTGGTGGACACTGAAATAGGCAAATTGTTTTCACCTCTGTATAATGTTTCTGCAAATTACTTATTCTGGAGGGATAGGAACTATTAGGATCTACAGGATGAGGTTCATAACAAATTATCTGAATCCTCCATTTTTGTGGTCATGGATGACAACTACAGGAAAGTAATGCACAGTTAGCCATGAACAAAAAGAGACAGACAAAAAGCTTGACAGTCTTTCTTGTCCTTTTCTGAAATTCATTTTGGTTGAGGAAAAGTAGTGCTTTTGCATCTTGATAATTTGCTCTCCTAAAATAATTATTTGACAAATAACTGGTAACAGATACAGGGAGAAATCTATTCCATCACAGATATGCACTAAAATAGATTTTCACAATAAGTGTTCAAATGTAGGTGTTGTTTAAGCAAGACTTTGAATACAGAATTGCACCTGGCAAGGACATTTTGGATAGGCATGTGATACTGAACTGTTCAGATAAGCTGCTCATTTTGCATGCAGAAATGCCTTCTGTATGCAGAAATACAGATACTGTCACGCATAAAACATTGCACGCACAGATGAGATTGATTTATTGTATATATATATGTATATATAGCTATATTGTAGTGAGGGGAGTTGCAGAAATGGGTAAGAGACAAGCAGCAAGTAATGATGAGTTGGTGATAGAAGGTAAGATGCAGAGGGCAGGAGAAGGTTGACTAGAATAATAATTTTTTTAAAAGTACACTAAGCCTTTAAAAAGTGCCGCAAGGCATAATTAACACAGAGACAAAAAGACCTGGGAAAAGAGAGCCGGTAGACATGGTAGTGACTGTAAACAGAGCCACTGCCAGGACTAGAGGCTCAGTATGCATTGCAGATGCATAAATACAGTGCTGCATAAACACACATTGCTCCCATGCCTCACTGTCTAGGTTAATCCCAGCTTGAGCAGTGGATACCTAAGAGTTCCCTGCTGTGATGTTGGGCAGCCAAACAAAATTGGCTCCGGAGTCTAGTGCTACTGTTGTTCAACCAAACTTTGGCCATTTGTGTTTTTTTCTGGTGTATTAGGACTTTCTGTGACTTCATTGCTGTTACCTGGTTCACTGGTGGGAAACAATGTAGAATTTACTGTAATGTCTGCTATGAAAGTGCAGTGGTTACAGAGAAGGTCACCAAGTACCGGGTTCAAAAAAAGATAACACAAATTGTTTAATCCACAGAGCTACCTTATAGGAAGAAACTCTGGCACACAAAGTGTGCACACAAAGAACCACAACTTGCTGCATTGTGCTTTTGCCATATCGTTACTCTTTCCTGGTGGCATCTGCCATTGTACCACTGCCAGAGACAAGACTCCAAGTTTAGTCCGACTGGTTTTGCTGTGCTTATGTGTCACAGTCCCTAGGAGAGGCAACAGGCATTGAGCAGTGGCCAGTAAAGGCTTCCTGTTGTTGTAATCTGCAATTAAGTGCAGGAACTGCAAGTGCACACAGTCTGGTAGCTACTACTGATACTACTTGTACTGTGCCTGGGCTGCATCAGATCATGCAACTTGTAAGAGATTGAAAGCTTTTATAATGCAATAAAATGTATGAAGAAGTTTTGTTTGTTGATCTAAAATTTGAAATACAAAATTAAGCATAGCATTTCTGCTGCACTGGTTGAAGATGGAGGTGAACAATATTTATGACATGTTGCTTGAATTATTATTGCTAAAGAAAATCACCTTGACCAGGCTATTAGTGCTCTCTTTTCTGGAGAAAGCAGTGGTGTAACAATCTCTGGTCTTCAGCCTAAGCTCACAAAGCAGGCAAAAGTTTTTGGTTTTCCAAAACAGATAATAAGGCTGCTGTCAGTTTTTCAGCATTCCTTGCTGACCAGCTCCAGAGACATTAGAGTTTCTGCTGAACAACTATTGTGATATGAAACAGCTGTGGACCTGGTGGGTCCATAACTTTCAGAAATCTACATTACTCGTAAGAAATAACACATTCATTCATTTCCTTCTGCAATGGAAACCGAGCCCCGTCATCCTACACTTCAGAATTTAATTTCCCTCTGGATGTAACTTCCTCTAAATTTAGGGATAATCTTTGTCCTTCTCTTACCTCTTGGTGTGTTCTGCTTGAATGCCTCCTTAGCTGCTGCAGTTCAGAATATAGAGCAGAGATCAGCAGCACAGAGTGGAGGGAAGAACTGTACTCCTAAAACACTGCCATGTGAGTGAGGACTGTGCCAAACTGTGCAGGCAGTTGTTACGTGCCTATCTCGTGTACAGACCTTCAGCGGTATCTGTAAGTACAATGTTACAAACAGATCTTCCCAATTAAGACTGCTAATCAGAGGAATAATTTTGGAAAATAAAATTTGAGTTAATATTCAACCTGGTTTTGTTTACTTTCACCTTTCCTCACTTGAATGACTTGCAGTTTAATTGCAAAGTTAAAATGTGCTGGCTTCAGAACAAAAAGTACTTTACTATGAGGTAAATAATGCTAAGGAGAAATGGAATGGTGGTTGTTTTCATTTAACATAGCAAATGGAATATCTCAGTTTGTTTAGGTAGTAGACTGCTGCAAAAACTAATTAGAAAGTGTGAAAGTCGGGAGTCATAAGGACCAGTGGATCTTCCAATTAGCTGGGATTTAAAAGCTGACAGAAAATCAAGATGCTGAGGGTCACAGTGTGGAAGAAAGTACTTGTGATGGCTGAACAGCTAAATGCTGTGCCAAGGCATGTGCTTTTCCTGGTGACATTCAAATAAACACACAGATACCTTAGTCCACTTGCTACCTGCCTTTATGGCATAAGGGGATCTGTGGAAAATATAGTTTATTACACTAGCATTGACATCTTTCTCCTTTACCTGATGTATGGAGAGTTACCCAATCTGTGACATTACAACTCTTGGGCTGTTTATGAGCTAGACTTTGAATGAATGAAGAGGGAAAGATGGAGGAGCAGCGTATCCTCTGGCTGCCTGTGTGTCACATGATCTTCCTAGACCTATGTGATCTGGTCAAAGAATCACCAGGAAAAGCCAAAGGCAGTCCCCAGAAAGTTCAGAAACAAATATACTTTCAGTTAGGCATAAGGTGGTGCTAGTCAGATATTGCAGTTGTCAATCCCAAGGCAGGTCATAAATATTTACTAGTGTTAACTATGATATGGGAAATTATTAGTGAATATTGGGTATTTCTGAGATAGTGTGAACTTGCCAGCTTGTTTTGTTTGCATGTTTTCCAGTTTTGCCATTCAGGAAACTGATTTACCTCTCCTTTATGATACTTAATGGTGCCACAGCTCTTCTGTCAGCTCTAAGACAGGTTTCCTAGCTGTTTTTTTTTTTCCCACTGTGCTAATGGTGACCATCTGCAAAGGTGTGTGCAGATGGATCTGTGTATTTCTGATTAAGAGCCACAAGATACAAAATGTGTCTTTGAGAACAATTAATCATGTTTTTCTAAAGCTTGGGGTAAAAGCATCAGCTCTAAACTACATTTGGAATATACTTATCTTAATATAACTAGTACAACAGTACCTTTTGCTTAAAATATATTTAGTATTTTAGGAGAAGTGTATTGCTATATTTTTTTTTGCATCAATGTTGTGGAAAACAGTTTTTTGCCCTTTTGCAAAGCCTTTTTAGCTTCAGAGGTCTCTGCTGTGAGAAGACTTGAGGAACTTTACACTTTATGTGTCTCACCCTGGGAAATACTTGCGTTCTGAGGTTGAGAGCAGGCATTATAGGAAAAGTTGGTGAAAAGATAAAATATCAAGAAACTGCTTCAATATTTTGAGGTTTCCTATGTTCTTTTCACCTAAACCCTATGTAATTTTGGAGCTACATGAGCACAAACATACAGTGACAAAGGCAGACTGTACTCTGGAGAGGAGTGCACAATTTTGAAGACTGGGTGGCTTTCAGGGATGCTGTTTTTCAATCTCTGTCATTATAAAATGACAGAAAACCAAGAGGAAGATTTCAAAGCAAACAAATGCCTATGCAGTCACTCTTATCCAAGTCTGCATCATTTTCGGTCTTTGTAGATGCCAAGAGTTTCCAAATAACCATTTACATTGTGGTACCCTACCGCAGAGTTACTAAAGAAAAAAGCAGCTACAATTTATTTTTTATCAGTTTTTTTTTGCCACTTCTGTCTTTTACATCTATAAAAATGCTTGTACATGTATCATATCACTGTGGCTTTTAATGATTTAATACCAACTGAGAAAACCTGCCCTTTGCTGTAAGAATGTTATCTGAATAAAACAAGATAGAATATATTCTAAAATAACAATGAAAAAATAATAAATGGATAAATGTTCCTTGGCTCTCCAGCCTACCAGTATCAGCACTTTGATGCTCTTGCCATCGTTTAAGTCCCCTAAGGAAGCAGGTTAATCCAGGACAGAATTTGCTTGGGACTTGCCTAGATCTTTTAGTTGCCTACATCTAGTTCTGTCTGTTTACTTGTTTTCTTGAAAGATCAAATTTTTCAGAACAGATAGGACAGAAGGACTTCCACTACTACAGACACTTGTGGAGAAGCACTCACTACTCCTGTATCTGTCGTGCTTGGTATCAACTCTTGTATACCGGGTGGAAGAGAAAGGGGTGATGAGTGCTTATCATAACTCAAGAAAAATTGAAAATTTGGGAAATGCAGAATGAAAATTTGGGAAATGCAGAATGTATTTATCATAAATAGTTGAAAATTCCTAATTTCCTCACAGAAAAAAAGACCCACTGCTCCTTTCCAGACTGATAAGGCTGATAACTAATGGGACATGGAGTAACAGGAAACAGGAAAGCATTTGTGTAGTAGAAATCCTGTTCTAGCAAAACCAGGGCATCCATAGCCTTTGCCTTTGTGCTGTCCAGGACTGACACACTTCCTAGTGTCACAATCAGGAGAAGATAAATGGAACTTCTCTTTCCAACATATTTTTATTCTTAATTAATTCGGTGAAGTGTAAGATGGCAAACAGAGAACAAATTGTAACAATGTGGTTGCTATATAGAGTAATTTCTTAATGGAATTAAGATTGTTTCTTAAAACAGCTTTTCATAACAGTATGTTTCATTGTCTTATACATATATTACAGATATAAATTATATGTGAAATTTTAACTCTTGTGTTTGAATCTCTTCCTTGGTGGATAGCTCCTATAACACATTTATCCTTAATTTGATATTGTCTGTAATCCTGTTTAACACACTTTCTGTTTGGTAATTAATATTTGAACCCTTGCAGAACCTGGGGAAGTGTAAATCTGGAACACAGAAAGATCTGCTCTTGTTAAAACTGGAGAGAAGATCTGAGATCCTTTGGCTTGCCACCAGCCTGCTGTGTGTAGTGCAGATGGTTAAACACTGTTTGGCTTGCCACTAGCCTGCTGTGTGTAGTGCAGATGGTTAAACACTGTTACAGGGCTAGAGCCTGAGAATTCTGCTTTACAATCATCTCTTCAGCTACCACCTCTTTGATGTGAAAGTGGTATAGCAAGTATTCAATAATTTACATACTGTACAATATACCCAAATATAAATGATGCATTATTCTTCCATTTAGCCCTATTTGAATTGATTGATTACCAAATCTTCCATTTAGCATTTATCAGCATTGTGATTATTTATAACTTTTGCTGAGTTTACGAAGTAATGCATCAATCAAGGAGCTGAGTTGCACTTCTCAGATTTATAATGGATATTTAATGATCAGTACCTGATCCTTTTATTGTTTATTTATTTAATTTTGTCATTGTTGAGCTTGAAAAGAGTAGCTAGAAGATACTAAAGAGGCTAAAGCTAAGTTGAGAAACATGACACTCCCCTTTTTTTAACTTGCTTTGCATTATTGACTTTTGCTATTGTCATATTTACTTCAAAGTGTACCACAAAAAAGGAAAACCAATACTGTTAATTTTACTAATGAGATCAGGTATCTGGGGACATCCAGATACCTGGGACAGAGGAATGTGCTGCCATGGGAAAAAGAGATTGGATTTGGGCCAGCTGGCCAGTTCCAAGTGGGCCAAAGTCCTGTGGAGGAAGACAGCAGAGTCTTTCCATTTTCCTCCTACCTGCACTGACTGGCATCAGCTGACTGTGGCTGAGATTTCACTTGGTCTTAGACATTGTGATTTCTTATGGACTAGATCTTTTTTGCAATTTTAGTGCATTTCCACTCTTTACATAGGGTGAGAGCTAAATATGCTATGCTGGAAACACTGGTGTGCCACCAGTCCACTTTCCTTCCCGGAATCCTGCAGAATCCTTAGATACCCTAGTTAGATCCTTGGCTTTCTCTGCTGTTCAGGTTAGGCTTTGTCTCCTTCATCCCCACCATGCTTCTGATCTGAGAGTTATTCCAAGGGAAGGAGGAACCAGGCCTGATACACTGAGTACTAGTGTCTTCCCTAATTAAAACCTGTAATCCAAATTGATTCTTTTGAGTGAAGGAAGTGACATTAGTGGGAATTTGGGGCTAGTGAAACAGTGAATATGGGGGTGTTGGCTTTCCTAAAAACTTCTGATCTGATTCAGAATATTCTTACAGTTTGTTGAATAGAGAAATCATGGAATAGGTCCTTTTGGGCTATTGATAGCTTTCATGTTTAAGCACTCTGCAACTCTGTCTCGCCTAAATGCTTTCGAATTAAAAATTGCACTAATAGTGGCACAACTGAGAAGTGTGGAGATGGATGCAGCATGTAGCTCCCTGGGCTTTTTACCCTCTCTGCTATCCTTATTAACATTGGCTCTGATAAAAGAAAAGAAGATTGAATGTAAAAAACTGAAGGCCGTCCATACAGTTGTCTCAACAGCAATCTGTGTGACTTTAACCCTGTTGAGGAAAAGTAATTACCCTTTGGCTTCTAATGACCTCGGCTAACCTTTGTTGAAGGACCAGAGAAAATAAAGGCTGACCAACAGCCTGCCCTTCCTGCCCTGTGGTTAACCCACGCTGGGAATGAAGAACACCCTCAACAATAGAACGTGAAAATGTTGCCATGGAAATATCATTGGAAGAAGAAACAAAAATCTATTACAATTAATAGTGTTTTATTAGGTGACTCCAGTACAACTGTTTAATCCATGAAAGTTGCTCTATCTTAAGATCTGGGGTCAGAAAATTTCAGGAGGAATAAAAGAGGGAGGGAGAGGGTACCTCTTTAAAAATTCAAAAGCTGTTGACAGAGCCAGCATGGTTTGCATGAGATAAAAGAATCAGTTAGATGTTGCACACTGTAGGTATTGGAAATGATAGAAAAGAATATGTGCAATTGCAGTAATTGCAAACAGTAACCACTTGCTATGCAACTGGTCAGGAAGACTATCAATATACAAATATTTTGGGGTTGTTACATGGCAAATTAAAAGGGTCATTTATTATTTAGTATTTTTTCCACAATACTAAGGCCTTGCCTAGAGACACCAGGTTATTTCCAGAGCGTGTGCTGCTTTTCTGTCTCTGGCATTTTCAAAATTTAGTCCCATAAAGATTTTGGTTTGATTTATTTTCTTCTCCTTTCACTGTTTATTAAATTTGACACCTTGTGATACATATTACATTTCTGTTAAATTGACTGATCTGCTCAGTTGGGTTTAGGCTGAATCTTGTGCTGTTCATTACGCCAGTAACTGGTAGTTTCAGTTGTAGCAGACAGCTGCACATTTTCAGAAGTTGTTTAGTAGCTTCTAACAAATATTGATGATTCTTTGAGCAGACAAAGGCAAAAAATTGTGAAGAGTCAGGATGGGGGTGTCTGTACTACCACATTACCAAAAATCTACATGTTGCTGACCAACAGTATTCCATTTTTGAGAGCATGATAAAGCATTTCAATTAAGTAAATTCTGTGACATTTCCTTATTCATATGGCAAATTACAATACTTAATGCAGGAAAGAGTTCTAAATGCTTTTTTCTATATGTGTCTACCTAAATAGTTTTAAATTACCATATTAAAGAGAAATAAGAAATTTTACCAGGTTTGTTTGAAGACATTAGTACACAGTCATATGCATATATTTTCTGGTATTGAAAATGAATTCAGAGTAACACATTTGTTACAACACATCTTTTAAGAATGTTGTACCGAGTCATACACCAGCTTCCTTTGTTTGGTCCCAAAGCACAAATATTTAAAAGTCTAAGAAGATGTTGACTGAAATACTTTCATTAGTATTATTGAAAATCTCACAGCTAGTGTAAATGGGAGCGAGTCTGTGCTGTAACTCTGTGTTTCTTCTAATAAAAGCTGAAAGCATGCTAAAGAAATGAGTTACAGTCAACATCACATTGAAATAATTTCCTTCTTTTAAAATGATGAGTAAGATTTATTTTTTTTTTTGTCCAGTATTTTTATGTGTTATCTTCTATGAAAGCAGCTGTGGGTTTTCACAGTGAGAGTACTCTTCAACATAAGCATCTTTTCAAATGGTGATTTGAAAAGACAACCTAGTATGCTGGCTAGTTACAAACATTTATTGGTGCATAGAAAGACTTCCACATGAAACATTAAAATAATTTTCTATATTGCAAATATCTTTTTCTAATTGAAACAATATTATTCAGCTTTTAAAGTCTGTTTGCCATTCAAAATTAGATAAAGAATTATAGCAGTGATAGTGCACCCTGCCTTTTGTTTATAAAATGTAAATTTGGCCATTGCTTTAAAATGTCCTGTCTTGCTGCTATATTCATTTATAACTGTGAGAACACTTAAAAGGGCTGTGACCAGATTTCATTAACTACATAACCCTGTACTTCAAGTTAGCTAGTAGTTAGTAAGTCGGGGATCAAGGCAATGTACTTTCATTATTTTTCAACAATAATTTTGCATGTCACTGGCTCCAAATCATTGTTTGCTTGTATAACTCACCTGATCGTGGTGCTGTGGAGAACTGTTACCTGTTCTGTTGACCGTTTCACTTTTTCCCTTAGGCTGGTGCCAAGATTTTCACGTTATTCCCTCTCCATTTCCAAACACTCTAGGTCCACAGCTGAAGCTCAGAACAAAAGTCAAGAAAGTCCATCACCCTCCGTGGAGCTTCTGTTACTATGTTTATTGAGGAGAGGGAGGAAGCAGGAGGAGAAGAATTACAATGTGTTGCTCAAAGGTAAGCCTATTAAAAACCTGGTCTGTTCTTGGTACTTTGAGGAGTTTGATAAATCTTAAATTATGCACATCATATTCTTCCTACAGTTGTTGTGAAGGTGTCTTCACCTTCACTTGTGGATTGTGGTCTGTTCTGCTTTAATCGGCATATAGGCTATATCTTTTTCCATTTTAAGGCCTTAAAAATCTTTTAATTTATTAAGATTTTTTTTTTTGTGGGCTTAATAAAGACAGAAGACTGAGGGATATAGGAGCTGTTAGCTGTTCCTGTTGTTGAGTGTTTGCCACAAGGAGAATTTTATGACTGAATTAGTAATGAGCTATATATACCTGTTCTGGTTTATAACGTGTTTCATACTTTCATTCTCAGAAATACACTGTTGTCTGCTGTTGTCACCTGAATCAGAAATCAAATACAAACTCTATTGACAGGGTGTTATTTTGCTACATCACTGTTATTCCTATATGTCCGTACAGGTGTATGTTATGTTATACTAAGCATAGTATAACTTATATGAAGGAGATAAGTAGGTAATATCAAAGCAAAATAGTCAGAAGTGTTCTCAGTTCAAGTGTAAAGTCTGGTCACATGCAATCCCATTCTTTAGAACACAGAAACCTATTTGTACTTAAATTTTGTTCATATGTTCATTGATATTTTCTCCAGAAAAGATACAAATGTAATTCTGTAGGTAATGATTAGACTCTAGCATATTATCATACATATAGTGTGGCAAGTCAGAAATAAATGATATCTGAGTTATCCTGACCTGATAAATTCACAGACATCTATAAAATGAAAAGCTTTTAAACATACCACAATTCTTAAAGCTTAATGGATCTAACACTGCCTAACTGGTGTATTTAACTAGTGGCCTCCTATTGTTCTGTAGCATTATCTAAAACTGTTATGCCTTTCAAGAGACAGACAGAGAATACCAAGGTTTAAGTGTTGTATAAATGTCATAGGGAGAAAAGAGAATTGATTCAGTTATCAGTAGTAATTGCAGCAGAAATATTAATTGTAACAAGATTACTTCATGGTAAACTACAATACTGAAAGTACTGAATGAACATCTGATTCTCAAAAATGTAAATACAGTGTGAATATCCGAGGCATTGCAAAAATATTTATGGATTATTTTAGCAATTTGCACAGTCTACAGATGTAGAATTTTTAATAAAATAGTATGACATTTATTTAGCAAATTACTGTCACTTTAAAGTAATCTACTAGATATTTATTAACAGTACAGCAATAAAACATCGAATATAGTTTGGATAAGTGTTTATTGGCAGCCTACATCACACAAACAGATAAGAAAATCTTTATCTTGATGGTTTTGTTTTTAAATCAACAGCAGTATTAGATATCCTAAAAGTTAGCACAGTCATTAAATACCTTATTGTGCTGTATCCCTGGTAATCCAATTTACAAAACTCTATTCTCAGCAGAAACTCCTGGGATATACAGTAGTTCTCTTCCGTGAACCCTTCCTGCTTTTTCTTGTGATGAAGCAGTGATGGTACATTTTTATCCTGATGATAATTTGACTCTCTTTAAACTATTTCTTGTTGACCCACTGGAGTGGTCTTTATTAGGGTGGAGGTAGCTGGAAGACTGAAGGACTGCAGACCATATATCATTCTTCCTTTTATACTATACCTTAATATTCAACATAGCATCATTATTCTGAGGCAAAAAGGGAAAAGCTGGTCCATCATATATTCCACATATTGCTAGTCTTTCCTCTATGTCTTGCAGTGCTAGAGAGGGGATTATTGCTGCAGAAAAAAAAAATCTGGCCACAGTGTAGGAATAATCACTGCAGACCAGCTCACCCCCACACCTCTCTTTCTCTCTCTCTCCTTCTCTCTCTCTCCCTCTGTTTGAGGCCCCAGCTGATTCAGTCTGCATCCATCCATACATAAATCATTGCCCTTATTCTATTGGTTACATGGTACATGGCAAGTATTGATTTTTTCCGTTGCCTCATTGCTGGAGAACCCATGGTTTTTGTGAGACTGAAAATGCAAAATTTTTTGCTGGAGATCTTGTCAAGGTACAAAAACGACAAGCGAGGAGGGTGCTATTTTAAGGTTTGTGTGACTTTAAAATCTTCACCTTCTCTGTTCTACTCTACATTTGCCTGTGTCCCAAAAAGTCGTGGCTTGCCTAATCACTACAGCTTTAGGTAGGCTTACTGGCTAAGCAGCAGGAGAATAAGCAAACAGAAAGAGGGCCTGGCCATTTGGAGGAAGGCACTGCTTAATTATTGAAAGTTTAATTATCTTTTAAAACATTAAAAAAAGATAAAGAGTAATATAAAAATAATGCCATTTTAAGGGAAGAAATGAATCCTAGGTGTGAGATAATAATACACTGCAAAAAATGTACTTTTGTTTCCTTTCTGCCTAACACAAAGCTATAATATTGTGCTTCATTCTTGAAGTAGGTCTTAGCATTTTGAAACATATTTGCTAACCCTTTATCAGTATGATTGCTGTATCAAGGTAGTGGTTCTCAGCATTCAAAGCTGCCTGAAAATGTCTCACAAAAGATGCTACCTTGTTTACTCAAAACCACTTTTTTGAGGAATAGGAAGACTGGTTTATGAGACAGATTATGAGATGTTCTCCTTCCGTAATAGAGTTCCCTGATAAAACATACTCTCTTACTGAGAGCCTCATCCAAAACACACTGACATCAACAAGAATGTTTTCATTGACTCTGTAGGTGCTGGATCAGCTTCATGTTACACATAAGCAAATATTTTCCTTTTTTTGGATGCCATCACTTTCCCCTGTTTTGAAGAAGTGAAATGGGTTAGGATGGGTGGTTTATAGGTGGATGTAGGACATTATTATATTTAATCTGATTACATCTTTTAACACTTCCAAATGAGATGTATACAAATGCATGTGTATCTTCTTTAATGCCTGTAACACATGCCTACCCTGTGCCCATTCTTCTTTTCACCTGCACTACCTTTAGGCTCCAGTCTTCCACTGGGTGTTGTGTGGACTCCTTTTAAGTATGCAATTTTTGCCAATTGTACATCCAAAGCAGCTAGTGTTTTCTGTCTGTTTGCATGCAAATCACATACCTTAAAGAATAATAGCTTTAGAGCTTTTACGTTTCTGGAGCTGTAGAAATTGAGCATAAAGCAAAAATTATCTGTAAGAAATCCCAGCCAGACATCTTCTTTTGCTATAGGGAACATACAGGCTCTGAAAACATAGTGTGCCACTGGTCTTCTAGCTGAGAACTAGGGCAGGACCATTCAACCAGCCCTTTCCTGCAGGAGATGGTCTGCATTGACCAAAACCTTGGGTTGGGCTGGAGTGAGCCACCTCCCCCATATTTGATGGGTGTGATTGTTTCCCTAGCAATGCACTTTTTTTGCCTTGTGCAACTGTTTTTAATATGTAACTTTAAAAAAAAAAATAAATAAAAGTAAGACTGGGGGAAACATGAATTTTGAATTAAAAATAATTCATACCATCTTTATTTAAGAAAAAGGGCACGACATCGCCATCAGCATGAGAACTTCTCACTTAACCAGAAATGTGGCATGACTGAAAAATGTGCCTTTTGTCTCATTGTGAAGTATAACTTTCCTACTATTTCTGTACACATACAGGCCAGATCTTCATTATATTCAGTAATAATTTTTGTAGCAATTAAAATGAGAACACTTCTGTAATCTTTGTGATAGTGACTGTGTACAGAAGGGTTTGATACACATCTGTGTATTACTCATTCAAATCAATTTGCTGGTTTAAGATTATTTATTAGTAAAAGAAGAGGGTTATTTGGCTAGTTGAGGTATCCTTTATCGGCATGGCACCAGTAGTTCAGTGGTTAAGAGACAAAGAAAAGATAATGAAGAAATACTAGTCTAAATGTTAATATTACCAGGTATGTTTCATTGGTTTCTCATAGTATCAAGACAGACAATGCTTTCACAATTTGTCCCCATTTTCCAAGCTTTTAGGACTCATTCTATAGGGGCATGGCTCCCTTATATATGTTTCCCTGGAACCACCCATCCTGAAGTCTGGTCATTCACAAGGCATTGGATCACCTGTGTTAAATTAGTTTTATCTGTAGTGTATGTTCCTCCTCCTTAAGCCAGGTGTATTTGCATCTCATCTGTGTGTTGTCTCAACATTGCTGGTTGTTTCAGAAAGAAAGTGGAATATAGCCAGTGTGATCCCAGAGCATAGACAACATGTCATTCTCCTTCAGGTATTATGGAAGAAGCCATGCCTACTGCTCTGCAGGAAGGTGGATAGTTAGAAGTGTGATGGGATTTTCTTCACGCTGGTCAGAGACTCCTAGGTGAGTCAGCTACTCCCTGGACTATTACTGCAGCCTTCGTTTGCCACTTGTGCTTGCTGATAGACACATGTAGGTTGCTGCACTAATCTTGTGGACAGCTATACCATATTCCTAACCCAAAGCCCTTGGCTGAAACCTTTGTAGTGCACCCTAATCATAACCTTTTTCTGTCCTGCTTTGTAATAGCAAGATAGGGTTAGTGCAGCCAATTCAGCCAACTGCTTTTTGCATACCTCTCTTGGAGGGAAGTGATGTTGATTTATTAATTTCCTTGAAGATGGACATGGGAATTAATAAATAACAATGATAAGATGTAGAAGGGACTTTTCCTGCAGCAACCAATAATATCTTTGTTGAAAATACAAGTGAAAAGAAGAGACAAAATTACAAAGTGTGTTTGTGTAAGATAGAGCTGAAACAGCCAGGAACACTAACCCTTCCTAGAGCAGAGAGGGCAGAGCAGCTGCCCCTTTCCTCGTGCCAGAAAGCCATAAACCTGCCCTGAGCGCCAGCCCACATGTACAGGTACCACATCTGGAGTTAGGACAAGGTGCTGACAGCTGGGGCCAAGGAAACCTCCTCTCTCTCCCACCCATCACCACGGACTTGTCATCCCCACTGTGCACAGGTGTATCTCTGCTAATGAAACAGCAGAAAATTACGAGTCTGTTGGGCAAGAGCAGACTTTCATCCTCACAGACCTTCATAAATAAGGCTGTGATGTAGAAAAAGAAGTCTTTCTAGTATATCTGTTTCATAGGTGAAAAAGTTAGGGAACACCAAGAGCTGACACCTGAGATTATGTTTAAGAGCTCCTGTTCGTGACACACATGTGGGAAAAATCACTGAAGAACCATGTGTACATGTGGGAGTTTGACCCTTATAACACTGCCAAAGGCAGTGAGGTCTTCAGTGGTTTGCTTAGCAAGCGTTACTCACAAAAGTATCTGGCTCAACTCAAACCCGTGTGTTGGATTTTCTTAAAAATACTAATTTAACAAAAAAAAAAGGGGAGAAAACAAGAACACAAAGTCCTATTTTGCAGGACAGCCTGCCTTTTTCTCTGTTTTCCTCAGCCTGTTATTGTGTAAATCACTTGCTTATACCCAGCAAATTAACTACACGTGCTGCAACATGCTGTAGGAAGTCGGCTGTGGATTTATCCTTTTAAATGGGAGCAGAATACAGTGCGACTTCATTTAACCCATTCTGAATGTGGCACATGATCCCAGAAAAGTTATTCAACAATAATTTTAAATCCTATCCCTGGGAATAAAAAAAAAAAAAACCAACAAACCAAACAAACAGCTTTGGACTATACAGTTGGAGCCTGTAGTTGCAATAAAATCCAGGAAAAGGTTATTTTACCTGAATTTATCGCTTAGCAACCAAGAATCTACCTCCTGAGATTGCTGTTCCTGGGTTACCAAGTAACTGGCTGTGACAATTACCAAACAGCTGTCCCAGGAATCTACATAGCCTTTAACCTCATCAGCTGAGAGATGAGCCGATGACAGCTAACAAACAATAGAAACACACCCTAATATTTTATTTAAGAGCTGAGGGAAGCCACAGCTGTATGGATCATTCAGCCAGCTGGATTTAACTGCTGCAAACTGAGTGTCCTGTCTTCGAGAAACTGCTCTAGAGCCACACTGGGTATTTAAAGATGCTTTTGGGTCTCTATTCTCCAAACATGGTGTCAAATAATTGAATCCAAACTAGCAAGTTAGGTTTTGCCGTTGTTCAGGAATGGTAAGCAGCTAATTATCAAGTGGGGGATTTATTTATACAGCCAGTGATTTACAAAGTTTTCCCCTGAAATAATTGTGTTCATCCTGGATTTTTCAGAATGTAACAGTTCCACTGATTATCAGTGAGAGGAAGAACATTAAATATCAAGGTAATAAAACAGTAATTCAGAATGAGGGGAAAAGCATAAATAAGACTGGTAAGATAAAACTGAGAAAAGAATACTGAGCTTGGATATTGAGGAGAGCTTCTTCATAATGAAGTGGGTTATGTCTGAGGGTGGTTTCCCAAAGGAAACAAGGGCAACTGCCATGGGCAATGTGTGGAAGTAAGCTGGAAACGGTGTAGAATGCTGGAAGTGATAGATGTACTAATGCAGGTGTCAGTCCTGAGTAGTACAGTTGCTTTTTTCTGTTCCTCCCCCTCCAATCCATTTCTACTTTCTGCGTTTTTAGAATGTTAAAAATAGCAGTCAGCAAACTTGCAACAATTTGCAAATGCAACATTTGGTGCTGGTGCTTCAGATGCCCTGAGCCTGAAGAGATTTATGGGTATGCTGCCTTCTGCAAGTTCCAACTGGCTCCTTTTAGTTTAAAATAGAAACAGAAAAAAGTTTTTTGGAAGTTATAGGCCCTGTTCACATTTACAAACCCCAGGCATGCGAGCTATGGCTGCAATGGCAGTGACTTTAATTCCTCCCTGCAGGTATCTGGGGGGAGAGAGTTTGGAAATCATGCTCATCTTCCTCCAGCATATTCTAGTTGAGATGTTATAAACTGCTCTGTTACAGGGTAGGGGTTTTTTTTTGTTGTTTGTTTGGGTTTTTTTGGTCGAGTTCTTTTTCTTCTTCTTTCTTTTCTTTTTCCCTTATCATGTGCCATACATCACAGTAGCAAGAACTGGCTCAGAAAATTCTTCATCAGATTTCCACTGGCAGCAAGTTCACAAAGGAAATTTTCCCATGGCCAAAAAGCCTCCTCCTTGACACTGGAGGATTCTTTAACCAGCTGGCCAAATTAAACTAGACTTAATTTGGCTACCTCTACTTTTCTACATAATTTTTAAAGCAAATTGATAACATTAAACCATTCACTGCACAAAACTGTATAACTTTTTAGTTATAGGCTATGGGGGAATCTTTGGTTCTTGAAATAGTTTAAAAAACCCCATAGCTGCATCAGCATAACTTCTGCTGATAAAGTGCCATCTCTCATGGCATGAGAGTTTCACACTGGACACAAAAACAGTTTTTCAGAGGGAGTCCATGCTGTCCTGCAAGAAAGATTGTGACATACCTGCAGGTACCCATACACACCTGCTTCTGGTGAGCAGAAGTGTGCAATGAGCTGTAAGCAATAACATCTTTACCCTCAAAACTTAAATGTACCCTTTTTATTATTAGTTGATTCAAAGAGAGTGGTGGTGAGTATGTGAGTGCTTAGAAAATGAACAAGGACCTTGGGTTTTTGTTTGTTTTTTTTTTTTTTTAAATTAAGTATAGTCTTGTTGATATTAATGACTTGTCATTATTATCATTACAATGTCTTTACTATCTGCTGTGGACTTTGGGCAGGCTTGTAAGCTCTGAGATGTCTGAGGGAAATGGCACCATTTGTAAGCACCCTGATCCATTTTTGGGGAGAGCAGAATGGGCCTCAAATCTGTCACTGCTCAGAGGGTAGTTCCTTTGCCACCCTCATGTATCTCTTGAGCTAAGTACCAAAAGCGTTTTCACTCCTGATGGCTTATTTGGGTATGAAAGGAAGGGTAGGAAATCACAACTGTCCTGCTTTCACCCCGTTTCCATGGTGAAATCTGATATAGGAAGGCTTTGCTGGGACATTCTTTCTGTCTCTTGATGACAGATCATGGTTGTCCTGTTTTCTGGCTGGTAGTTGGTTGGTTACGTTGACAGATGTTGCAATGATTCTTCTGGCAATATTCTGTTGTGCTGCCTGTTCAAACAGGAAATTCATCTTTTAGTATTTGCACATGTTAAATGTTTATTTTAGTAGGAATCAGCTCTGACAGTGGGCTGGTCAAACAGAGTATTTGTGGAGCAGCAAACACAGGAGTTCTCAAAGTCCTCCTCATCCTGTAGGTCTACTGCTGCTCAGCTTGGAGCTCTGCTCCCTGAAATACCACAGGACTATTGAGGAGAGGAGACCTGAGCATTTTGAGCTCCGGGCTGCTGCTGTTTCACTCTTGTGCTGCTGGGTTCCCATGTGCTTGATGGCACTCAGTTCAAGTTGTACCATGGTATGGCATGTTTGGGACACTTTGTAAGGTTTGCTGTGTGACAGAGTCTGTGCTGTCTTTATTCCCCCTTTGTTTTCTCAAGTTTTGCATTACTGAGCTGGACTCTTGTCTAATGTTAACACAAGTAGTCAGGAAGGTAGTTGTAGTTTGTGCTGTACAGTAGAAAGTGAGGACATGTCCAGGAAGTATGACAAAAACTGCTTTCTTCCTAACAAAGACTGGCTGAAGAACTTAATGAGGAAACCACATTTCCATCCAAATCTTTGGTGATAATCCCATTTTGGGTGACTGCTTTTTGAACTTGGTAGGCAGCTTCTTTGAAGGACAGTCTGCGAATGCTGATGTGATTTGATGTGATACATTTTAACTTGCTTCCTAAATTTTGATCAAGAAAAATTCTGTGGACTATTTATTTGATGGCTGAAAGCAGCTGTTTCTTGTATACAGTGTCATTAGAGCTACCCTGACTAAGATCTGGTCAGAAAAAGTTTCTAAGATGTCAGAAGTTACAGCAATTACTTCCGTAAGTATGGTGTCTGAGCTGAAGAGAAGCACCTCATGAGAAGCAGCTATAAAAAGACTTCTGGTGCATATGGTGGAGGAAAAGATTAATCCGGTCAAGACCTCTCCAGACCCCTTCACTGTCATATAGTAGGGGAGAAACAAGTGGCTGCAAGTCACCTGTGAAAGCTGCTTTGTGTCTTGCCAGCCTTTTGGAAATACTTCAGAGCTGCAGCTATTTTGACTTGGAAGTGGAAAAAGGCTTCACAGCCAGCACAGCATATGCATTTCTGAGAAACACATTTGGTTCCTAGATGCTTATTTTTGTGTAATTTCACAGGAAAAAAAATAACGTCGAAGAGAATGTGTTCAGGTGAGCCAGGTAACAACACGTGTATTTGCAATGTTTGTTTGCACACAAAATTCATGTAATTGCATGAATAACTGTGTGCATATAACGGAAATGTGTTCAGATTTCTGCTTACAACAGTTTAGGTGCAAAATACGTGCTACTTATGAATTTATATAAACCCCAGAAAAGTTTGTTAGCGAGTGAATCTGAAAATGTTGTACCTGAAATAACGTAAAAGAATCCTTGAGAATCCAGTGCTGATGAGCATTGCTGAAACCACAGGACCTACAATGAAATGTATCCTTCAAAAACTGACATTTTTCTATCCTGGCATTTGGAGTGATATTGTCAGTTTGGAATTTAAATTGATTATTCACCAGTTATTTGAATTTTGAGCATATGTGATTTCTGAAGATATAGTCTCTTTTGTATTTTGATAGTTTTACTGACCACCAGGATTTTTGAGGTGCTGTCTTTCTATCTTGATTTATTCTTTTTCTTCTCAAATGCACTCATCCTAATCTCTTACTAACAACACTGCTTCTGTAAGCAGCACACCCCTTCCAAAAGAAACTCAGAGGTGGTTTCATATATGTTGGGTGAAAGTGCATTGCAGGAAAAGGTGCTATCTTTTAACAAAGCTTGGGTTTAAGAACAAAATTTGGATGTTATTAAAAAAACATTTTTGTGAAAAGGCACTGGATTTATAAAAATGAACCAACTCTTCAGCCAGACCCATTATGAATTGCAAAAGCAGCTGGGAGATTTGGCCTGGAAATCAAGGCTGGGTTTTTTTTTCTTCGTCAGAGTTTGTAAGATATTTGGAGGGACAAAACATTTATTTCTTATTTCTCTGAGTTTCAGTCCAGGCCTTGGAAAAACCCATCTGACAGTGAGTTTGTTTGTATATTTCACATTTTTTCCCTAAGTATGCTAGGCTCATTAGCAAGCCTTGGAAAAGGCATGCTTTGTTAAAAAGTTAATATGGAAAACAAGATACTAAGGGCTCAAATCTGTCTCCAGCATATAAATAAGCATAGCTTCCTTTGGACCAGACTTTGACCACAGTTATACTGGAGCCCTTGTTTCAGGGAGAGTTACGAATATGCGTTTGCTAGGAAATGCTGCTCCTTCAACAAATTTGCTAACAGCAGTCACTAAGTTTCTGCCTACAGGGTATGCACAACTACATGCAGAATGGCTGCAGTGCATCCAAAAGAGCCGCACACTGCCATACGGCATGAAAAGGACATGGCTTACTGCTGGGTGGGAGATACTTGCTCAGCAGATAGAGTGCAGGAGGAGTGTGGACACCAGGGCTGTCCCATATCCTCTTCTGTGCCAGGAGAAGGCCTGTGCTCCATTTCCTTTCTAACCTACTGTGTTAGCAAGTGCTGGCCATCAGTGAGTAGGCACAGGGAGTGAATAGTCTGCTGCTGGCTGTGGACTCATTCCTCCCTGGAAAAGTTTCCTGTTCCTGTGCAAATAATTTTTCCTTGCTTTACACGAAGCAGTTCATTTGATTGTGGTTTTGCCTCAGCAGCATCTACTGCTACACATACCAAAGACGTGGCAATAACAGCTTAACACTGACTGAGCTATTTTACTTCATCCAATAGCCAGTATGTCACACAGTATAAATACCCTTTAGTGTAGTGACCAAAGAAGATGCTGCTCAAAATTATGCTTAAATTAGACTTAAATGAATAATAAAATGATGTGTGTGATAATGGCCAAGTAAGCCTTGATTAAAGTGGTCCCTGTTTTTAAGCCAAGCATATAGTAACACTAGAGAATATAAAGACAGTGGAGCTGCGATGGTACTGGAGAACTTGGGATATCTTCAATTGCTACTTGAGAAAAATTCAGTTTCTTGAGGTGGAGTGTAAATTTTTTTCATTTGAAATGTGCTTTGGAGCTCAATCCTCCCCAGATTATGACATTTACTTGGTTCTTGAGCTAATAACAAGAATGGTACTTGTATGGATCTGAGCACAACAACAGGTGACACCATTTTTGATTGCTGAAATGTTTAAGGCTGCTGCAGTACCCTGTGGAAAACTCTGCAGTAATTTTGATTATGCTCTATCCTGGCTGTGAATAGTTTTCAGTGCAATCTATCTGTGACAGAAGAATCATCTTTACAGAACGTTTCTTTATGTATGGTTCATCAGTTTTCTCCATTATTCTTTTTCTGAAATCACCTTTTGTATCATCATTTAGTTGCACTGGAGATAAGAATATTCTATTTATGATATTAAAGGATAGCTGGATGAGTGCTAAAAACTCACAGGTGATATGTTTTTGTGCACGTGTCTGTAGTAATTTTACATGGTGGAAAATAATTACAGAATCACAGAATGTTTGGGCTTGGAAGGGACCTCAAAAGATCACCTAGTCCAATGCCCTGCCAGAGCAGTATCACCTAGATCAGGTCATACAGGAACATGTCAAGGTGGGTTTGGAATGTCTCCAGAGAAGGAGACTCCACCACCTTTCTGAGCAACCTGTTCCAGTGTTTTGTCACCCTCACTGTGAAAATGCCCTTTTATATTCTTTAGAATCTCTGTTTTGTGCAGCAAACCTACATTTAGCTCAGTATAGCTACATTATCAACTTAATCTTCATGAGCATGTGCATTTTGTTATAGTTTTCCTTTACAAGATTAAATGTTGCATCTTGCATATTGCAGTAGTGAAGCAGTGCACAGTTATTGCATGTGGTGATATTTACTAGAAGAACAATCCTTTTCCAACTGGAGGAAGTTGGTAGGAGAAAAATAGTTGCATGTATGTGCATACTTGCTAAGCAGCTCTGAAGCTGCAAGAGAGTAAGTCTTTTAACAGTGCAATTTAACAACTTAGCAGGAGGACTCCCTGGAGCTCTGGAACCAGCAGAATGTGCCTTCCACTCACTTCTCATATCGTCTTTGGCTATAGCTGAAGTGGACTGTTTCAGTAGTACAAGGAGCATATGCTGTTAAGCGTGCAGATAGTAGAAGGAACAGTCACATTAAGAAAGTATCTGCCCCAACACTCTGGGAGCTCTCTGTTGGTTAAACTTTTCAGTAGTCAGCAAATCTCATCAGGAATGCACATGCAGCAGATCATTCATTACTTCTGTGCTTCACAGTCTCAGAGAGCAGGCTGAGCCTCCCTACATTCGTATGCGGAGCCACATCTTTACTTGGATAACTCTAAACCAAGAGTCCTTGAATAACCAAATTTCTGAGTTAACTGTCAGCTCTGTTGTCAGCTCTTTGCATGTGACTTACACAGTTCCTAACCTTCACTAAAGTACTCATGTCCTTATATTTAGATCATCTATATGAGATAATGAAGTGTTGTTTGTCCTATTTTTTAATTGGAGAATTGGGATTCAGGGAAGTTGCACAACTCTCTGAAGAGGAAGAGGTGTTTATTTCCCAGTCTATATCTTCAGTTACAAACCAGTCATTGTCCTAATTTCATTTGCTCCAAGAAGGTTTTAAAACTTTTTTATAATAGGAAATCTACTTTCTTGTGGTTCCTAGAGACTAAACTATTTTAATGTAACTTGGTATTTGTCCAAAGATGTTTTCTTCTTTTCTTGAAAATTTGAGTCAGAGAGTCAGATAAAGTAGAAGGACGGGCTGGAAACTCTTGTTAAAAATCAAGCATTGCAGTTGTTGCTGTTCCTTCCACCAAAGTCCTGAAAAGATTTTTCCCATAGTAACCTCATATATAATTTGTCTCATTCCTTTGCAGAAACCAGTACACAGTAATTCTTAAATGCTATGATTGCTTCTCTAATTCATATTTAATGGGCGTATAGTGGTGATCAGCAGACATGAAAAGCATTATTGTCTGTATGCAAGCTTAATTTGGTTGATATCTGGGCTATGGCTGCAAGAGGGTGTAGGAGGGGGAGCTGCATGGTATCACCAAAGACTGGACAAAGGGCAGAGGATTGCCAGCTGGAGAATTAAACCCTGTGTATTATGTGGCAGGGAGCATGCTGAGGTGAGGCACTGAGGGAATTCATACTCCATACATGCTGCCTCACCAAGCAGAGGAAGAAAGTGTGTTGGGTGTCCTACTGCAGCAACACTGGCGGATGAATGAATCCCATATCAGTGGCTGTAACCTGAGCAGCATCAGCTCAAGTGAATCTTCTGCATATGACCAGTCTTGTTGCATCAGGACTGCTTTGGAGGATGGCACTGAGGATGCCCATTAATTTCTCATGTCACTGGGGTCCACTGAAAAGACCTCTCATGGAAACCTGTAGGTGAATTTCCTGACTCTACTCATTAATGATATACTGGGTTTATTTTCTTCCTTGTCTTGTATCACTAATCAAGAAGTAATTGAATTAGCTGAAAAGAAGGATTAGATAAATTGCTAAGGAGAATTAACTGTTGTACACCGGAGGTCAGAAGACTTCTAGAAAATTCAGGGTGAGAATTGCCTGGACTCTAAATGAGATTTAGCAAGAAGATACCAAGTTCTCTGGAGAATCAAGATGTAGAAATACATTGTACAAGCTAGGGGCTTCTGAAAGTCTTTGGGCATTTCTTTCTCTTTTAAGATAGGCGAGCAAAGGATTGCATTACGTTCTTTCCAACAGTGGTATTCGATGAAGGGAATTTCCCTGAAATTTAACTTTTCAACCTGTGTCAACAGGCTTTGACAGAAAGATATTTTTCCTTCTGCATTAATTTTAAGGTAGTAAATTGTCTGTCTCTGTATTCACTTGCTAGCCTTCTTTCCCCGCCACCCCGGGTTGCTCTGTAATTTAAGTTCATCTTTCATGAGAACCACATGTTGGATTAAAGACAAGATATTATTTTCATGCACTGTAATACTCTCTATTACCTCCTCTGTTACAGCGCCATGTAAAAGTAATTATTATTCCATGTGTCACTGTGAATACATTTAAGATTCTTTAGGTCTTCTCTAGCAAGAGCTGATTCCTGATTCACCAGTCCTTTTTTTTTTTTTTTTAATGTCAGGATTAGCCATGTATAAACATCTCAATTTTATAAAAGACTATTAAAATAGGAAAAGTGCATATTAAAAAGAAAATTAGAAATCAAACTAGGTTACTGTTCAGGAAAATATTAAACTAATAACAGCAACTTCTTTTATACATTAAAGTAGCTACATTAAAGTAGCAATATAAGGAAAAGAAACTCCAGTCTTAAACACTATTGCCTTAAAACAAGGAAAAGCAGCGGTTTATACAATTGCATTTGCTTTGGCAATCATATTTGTTCTTTTGAACAAAGATGGAAAGTCGGTGGCTTTTAAGAGTTTATGAATTTATGTTTTTGCAGTGAGCTTAAACTGATTATACTAACTCCACAGAAAGAGACTTCATTCAATAAGTTTACTTCAGTGTTAATATTCTCTCCCTACAAAAACTCAGCTGTAGCTGTATTAAATAAAAATACAGAAAATGGTGCAGTAACCTCACCATCTGCTGTACAGCTTTGGGTTTTGTTCTGGTGTTCCAGCTGAAATCCATTGCTTGAAATTGTGGGTTAAGTCGCTGAAATTAGATGGGACCCCTGCAGTCTAATCCATAGGAACCAGCCAATTCTTTTGAGTTTTCTGTGTTTGATTAGTTGCACAGTAATTAAAGAAATTACCAATAGTCTTCTGTCTGGAAGTGATTAAACCACCAAGTGCTCATACCTATATTCTCTAAGCACCTTCCAATAATATAAGGCTTCACTTATGTTCCTTAATAAGGACACAAATGAAAATCATCTACGGCCTTAATACTGTGGCTTGTGTGTTACAAGCTGTTCTGTCTTGTGCCTCGGTGATGGCTGTTCAATTGTTTCTGATTATGCTGCATTTTAATGAAAGAACTAAAATGCTATTCATATAAACGGAACGTGCTTCTCGGTATAGCCATTAACCATGGAGAGAAAGGAATCAGATAATGATGAAAGCAAGCCACCTAAGCAAACAGAATGTAGCATCTTGAGGCTGCACACTCATGGAGATTTGGATATGATTTCTTGAATTGCAGCTACATTTCTCTGGGGGTCTCCAGAATCAGAGTTTTCATTCATTAAGGTAGAAAAAGAAGCAAAACCTTCAAAAAAAGAGCTTCTTTAAATCCTGACTTGTTGATGAAGATAATGATTTGTGCTCATTTAGTTGTTTTGTTGGACTTGCAAACTGAAAGAGCAGCAAAATGCAAACTCATCCCAATGTGGGTTCTCATTGGCAGGAGAGCCATAGACTCCCAAAAAGAATAAATATTTTATGCCTGGCGCAAAATTCTCCCTGTGCAGGGCTCTGATCACTGGGGATTCACTGGAGAGAGTCCTTGTGAGTTTAGTGACACTGGACTGGACTCCAGTGCCTGGGTGAGGCTGTGCAGATACTTTACCTCTGGCCATTTGCTGCAGCTTGCTGAGGTCATGCAGAGCCCTGTGCCATGGTCACAGAACCTTCCTGCCTCGCTGAGACACACTCAGCCTCTTTGCACTGTGCTACCTACCAGTGGCAAGAGTTCAGCCATGACATCTATTTTTGATCTTTTGAGGTCCCTTCTAGCCCTTAACATTCTATGATTCCATGATATTCTTCCCACTCTTAACTTCTTTCCAAGTTCTCCTTAACTGTAAGCAGTGGAAGGGATTGGGGGAAAAAGCCCAAGTGAGTTTCCCCTCTGAGAGCGATGCAGCACTGGGTGGGATAATGCACAGAGTGCAGCTGTGCCACTGCTTGGTCCCTGACGAGCACCGGCTTTCACCAGCAGCCTGCTCCCTGCTGAGATAACAAAACAGTTATGTCACGACACATTGTATTAAAAATAATCTAATTTTCTCCAGAACAGGGCAGAGAAGAGCTTGTGGAAAGGGGAAAATGAAAAAGGACTGATAACATGGTTTTGTCTTGTCTGTCAGATATGTTCTGGGAATACTCCTGTGTGTGTTTTCACAGTAAATGAATTTCTTCATAGGCCTAGTTCTGTGGCACATTAGTGAGGGAGACACAGCTCTTTCCAGTGACATTCCTACAGTCTATCATTTAACTGTTTATACCCATAAAATGAGGATAAAAGTGAGATAAACTTTTATAACAGGCAAATTACTACAACTTGCTTAAAATAAGTAGTGGTGTGACACGTGTCTATACATAATAGACATATGACATAAAAAATTTCATTAACTTCTAAAGTGTTCTACACCACTTTGGACGACACCACAAAGTAAAATCCACCATACAAAATTAATAAATTTAAAATTCTGTAATTGGAATTTTTCCTTTTGAATCACTGTATTGTATTGTACTGTTCTCACAGAAGCTTTTCACTGGTTTCTTAAAAGTGATTATTCTTGTGGAATCTTTATTTAGCTTAAAAATCACTCAAATGTTCAGCCACCTTTTCAAAAAGAAGAAAACATAGCATAAAAAAAACCCAACAAACAACATAATTTACAAAGCAAGATTTAAATATCAGTACCAAACTAAGTGCATACAATTAGGCTCTGTGGCTCTGTAATAAATCTGACATGAAAGAAATGTGTGTTACATATGGACACTGAACCTATATCAGCGTTGTCATTGCTGCGTCAGTTGGCTATTACAAGGGAGAGAAGCTGCAGAAGCGAAAGCTTTTAAGAGAACCATTTGCTGAGCCAAGGTATTTAAATTGCAGTGTTTCACAGCACAAAAAGGTCTTTGTAGAGTAGTTTGTTCTGAGAAACAGGAACATAAATCCTATGGGAGGTTTTTATTTACTATTAAGGAAGAGCCAGAGATGAACCGGGTCCTGGTTCACCTGTGCTGGGAAGCCAGGCTCAAATCCCAAACCTATTTTAACCAATTGATGCAGCCCTGTGATTTCCATGGAATTTGAATGGAGCTCATAGATCCCAGGGAAGTGGCATTTGGAAAAGCTGAGACTTCAGGAAAAAGGTAGTAAAAATGGGAACTGTTTTAAGAATGGAAAAAGGGTCCTTGCATCATGCTGTCAGCATGACTGCGCCAGTAGACACCAGGGAGAAAATCAATGGGGGTAAGTAAGTAAATGCTTGTATACCAATTCTAGAAGACTTTTCAGAAATGTATAAATGAGCACCTTATAAATTGATTTGGATTACATCTACTATTAGATACTAAAATCGATATTAAAATTGCTGAGGTATTTGTTGGAGCTTTTATGTTTGATGTCAGAACTTTATTTATTCTGTTCTTATAGTTGATCTCAGAAGATTTCAATGCACAAACCGTATTCTGTCTTACCCAAAAATAAATAAAAAAAAAAGGGTAAAGAAAATTGACTGTCTGTGGCCAGCAGCAGCATTTTCTTGGGATTTCACATATCACACTGTCCACACTTTCACAGATCCTCCACAACCATTTGCTGCAATGTGTTATAGTTGCACACATTAGAATTTGTGTTAGCCTGTAACATAATACATAGTAACGGGCTTTTACAGTAAATAGAGTTTATAGCTTCTTGTACTGTGGGATGCAAATTAAAGTTCCATGTAGTTTCATACAGAAAAAGCTGCTTACTTTTGTCATTGGCTGTTGATTGTCCACAGGCTGTGGAAGTATGTAAGAGATTAGCAAATAAGTCAAGAAAATTTGTGTGGGAAGAATTACTATATCATGCAAGATAGCAGCACATTATGTATCTCCCCTTAGCATGACAATAATTCCAGAACGGGTGGGGTCCCGTAAGGTAGTCATAAGCCTTTTTTATTTGCTGTAGTTTTGCCCAGCATGTATTGACAAAGATGTGGACAGACCAGAGATGCTCTGGCAGTAACATTAATTCTGATGGGCTCTGAAGTCACAGGGGTGTCAAAACTAGAAATGCTATGGTCTGATTTGTACCACTGAGCCTTTTCTATGACCACCCAAGAGCATCTAATGTCCCCAGGTGCTGGAGATTGGAAAAAAAGAAATACAAAAATCAGGGATAGGGAGAAGTTGCCTGTTGGATCTTAGGTGGCCCTCAGACAAACTGCAGTTGAGCGCTTTTGCCAAAAAATCTTAGTTCTTAGCAAGATAGTCAAGGTGGAAGACACTTCTGATTGAACAGGGAGTGGAGTCTAAAGTCTAGAAAGATTGATGGTTTGTCCTATCTCACACAAAACCATGTGGCAAAACTGGAAAGTAGGGAAGAACCCCTGCCTGCAAAACAGACTTCTCATCCTCTTGTTGTCTCTGTTTTGCCTGCTTTGATTGTAGATTCTCCGGAGGCAGAAGCTCTTACCCTAAGTTACACAGTGCTTAGAACACCATGTCTTCCTCATGACTGGTACTTCTAGGAATTACAGTTTTTCCAAACGAGTACACATCATGGAGAAATAATAATACTCATCCTTACTGAATGTCCTTTCCAACATCACAAGGACTAAATGGAAATAGAGAATAAAGCTACTTTTCTGGTTCTAAAAATAAGTCTTCTGGGTCATGTGGAAAATCATTGAAGAGGTTATTTGTGGGAGTTCAAATGTTCAGTTGTTCTGCTTTACTTTTTCTAGGAATTACTGCATGGCTGAGTGTCAGCCTCTGAAATTCTCAAATAGCTCATGAAAAGAACTGCTGTGTTTCCTTTGGAAAAACTGGATGGCAGCATAAGGAGAGAGAGAAATAAAAAAGTGTTAGAATGTGTTACAGCTTTACTGGGATTTGGAAATATAACAGAGAGTTTAGGATGTGACTATTGGTGTCACAACTCACACTGGACAAGGAATTCATTTGGGGATAAACTTTGTTATTCTTAATGTGTTGTGAACCACTGTAAGGAGAGAAATACTGCTTAGCAATGGAAATGTGTCAATGGAAAATCATGAGGTTTTCCCTGAGAAACAACGAAATTCCTCAAAGGTTAGTAAAGAAGGTTGATGAGATGGCTGTATGGATCATCTTCAAAGTTGAGGAAAGACTATTTGATGTGCTAAGCCAAGTGGGCACCGCCATAAGTGAGTGTTTGTATGGGCCCTGGTGACAATAGTAACTGAAAAGTTTGACCAAAAAAAAGATGGATTTCCTGAAAGCTGCTGCCAAAGTGAGGATGCTGAAATAGCAATTCCTGCACTCTTAACTGTTTCCCAAAATGTAATCTTTTTTTCTTTTTTTGATTGTCAAAGGCTGAAAATAGGAAAGAATAGAACAAAACAGTGCTTGCCCAGTGTAGAGCAGGTTGTCTCCTGATCTGAAATTGGTCATCAGGTCATCAGCAGTGCAGTTTGCAATTTGTTCTTTTGAATAAATAGAGCTCAGAACTGATTCAACAGGAGATGGGCTACTTCTAAATACACCCAGACCACCTTGCTCTTTTTAGTTTGCAGTCCAGTCTATATGGTTATTTAAAAAGAAATAAAAATCAAGACTAAAAAGAAATAAAAATCAAGACAAGATCTTCCATCCCTTTGCCTTGTTTAATCTTTTTTTCAGAACTAAATGTCCTTTTGAATCAGAAAAAGTAGTTATATCATATATGGGATTATATGGTATATATGTCTCAGTATGCCCTAGTAACAAGAAAGGGAGACATGGGGAGAGCAAACTTAGGAAGAAAGTGAAAGGTAAGAAGTTATCCAGGAATTTTTTCACTTTCTGCAGCTCCATCCTTTCTGTTGTGAATGTCACATGTTAATGGAAGTAGGGAAAAAAAAAATGGTTCTGTATACTGTACATTGTGTTATTTGTATACATCGAAGATAAAATTCTGACATTTATGTAAAACTTCTTTATGTCAAAAAAGGGAGGAAACCAGCTCACCTGTCACTGCTCATCGTGTTTCAAGTACTAACATTTTATTTCATGTTCTCTTGCTGTGTGGTATGCAGGGATGAGGGAGGAGGATGCCACTGCTCATTTGTAGAAGAATCCACTGTGCAAGGCTTGGAGGGATCTTATCCTGAAATTTTAAAATCTATTTCTTGTTATCTGTAAACTTCAGGAGCACAGCACTGACATTTCTTCTTCTCCTCTGTCATGTCAGCAGACTAAGAGCTATTTGTCACCTTGTTGAGAATAGTAGAGGCACAGGCAACCAGTAACAAACAAATCTGAATAAGTGAAAAACTTTGTCTTCTGCTTTAATTAATGTACTTGGCTCTAATTTGTAGTCTGACTTAATACATGTTTAGCAACACATTTTGCAGAGAATAAAAATGTTTGCAGTATGAAATATAACTGCCTAACATGATATCAAAACCTGATAATGAATTTAATAGAGGCAAAGGTCTGGGTCAGAGGAAAGATGACTTAGTTCTAAGTAGAACTAAATGCTGAAGGGGTTTTGGCATAGTAAAACTGCTGTAGACAGGAGAAAATTAGGACTTGAGCAAAGAAATAAAGGCAAAAAAAGAGGTTTACTACTGGCTTTTAATCTTCTTGGCTTCTTGAATATACATAGGGAATGGAGAATAATTACTGAATAATTTGTAGCAAGAATTGGCTGTGTTCTGTCATGTTAGATATATGTGAGGAATTTGCTTCAGTATTTTCATCCAAAATTTCCCTTTATCCTGATGCTGTTCAGGATGTCTTTGGTGCCTGCTGTTCATCATTCCAGGCATGGTCATTTGTAAGTGCTGTAATCTGAATTAGGCCCAGTCCTGCTAGAAGATCTCTGGAAATTCAAGCAACCTCATGTATGAGCTCATTGGGGCCTTGGGCTTGTTGCTGGAAATTCTTGTTTCCAGGAGCAGTTTGAATCCTGTGGAAAACTCCCGCTGATTTTGCCGGGATTATCCATTTGCAGAAAGTTATTCTGAGGGAGGTGCATTCCTTTGTAAAATGGCTGGCAGCAAGTCTGGGCAGCACTTCGGTCTAACTTCTGGCCGTGTACTTTTTTTGGTCAGAATTTGTTCTGTGCCTTGCACAATGGGAATGTACTCCATGACTAGAGCTTGCTCTTTCCATTTTACTTTAGTAAAAAGTAATAATGAAAAATGAAAGCAAGGCTTTAGTGCATAAGTGTTTTCAGATATTGGACCCCTTGGGCTATATCATGTTTGTGTATTTGAACAACTCTCTGCAGAGATCAGAGTGCAGTTCTGCTTGAAAAGCGTAGACCCGGCATGACCTCTTTTTTCGGGGGCTATGGATTCTAAAGTGAGGAAAGTTGCATTGTAAATGGAAAATAAAATTAGGTATGTTATTTTTCATTCATTTTCTGAACATTATTTTTCTATTTATAGTTGTTTTGTGATCTTATTCATCTATTTATTCTCAAAAATATTCCAGTATTTAATTGGAAGGTAAAGGAGAAAAGTCCCAATGCTAGCTTGTTTAAAGAACATGTTATCTGCTGTCTGGTCAACAGATTTTCTGTGATGCTTCACAAGAGAGAACCCTGCACTGCATTTAAATTTAAGTTTGCTAGTAAAAATACAGCTCATCCTAAGATTATTTAAAATTATTTAAACATCCTACCATTGTCTCAAATACAAAATCCTATCCCATATTGCTATGCCAGAAAATGTTAGCAGATAAAGTGCAGAGCAGGTCACGGTATTTCTAATTCAGATTAATGACCCCATTCAGCTTGTCTCCTTAGCAGGAAATTAGAAAGTGCTAGGAAGGGGAAAATAGTGATTCATAATGTGTGACTCTCTGTATTGGCAGTTGCACTCATTAAAAGCTAAGATACTGTTTTGATATAAAATAATTGAGTCTGACTTATTTATGGGATATGGCTGTCTCAGCTCATAGAGGTTTCTTGAGGAGACTGCTGGCTCAATGCCCAGATTGAGGAAGAAGAAGTGACTGATGGCTGTCAGCCATCTCTGGCCAGGTGAAGGGCAGGACTGTTTTCTACTGCAGAATGCACACTGGTGCTCTTCTCAAAGAACCTGAAGGAAGAAACACGTTCAAGAAGGTTCTGAGCAGTGGAGGGGAAAGCAATGCGAAACCACCTGTGAAAGCAGCTCATGTTTGTCACATAATTTGGTATGTGCCATTATGTTTTAAGTGCAAGGGTTGTAACTTGAGGATTGTGGAAGAGAATATCAGCAGTCAGTGTGGCTCTTGCGCAGGTTTTGTCTACAGAGGTTGAGTATAAAAGAGGGTCCCAAGGCTAGGAAATGATAGTGTACAGGAGGCCAGGCTTGGCAGAGGCTTGTGTGCATGAGCTTGGATTTTCAGGTTTTCAGCCCTGGCATGCTAATCTATATTCTGTTGAAATCCTTTATTAGGTGTCTTTTTTTATTCTGGGCTTGGCTTGTAATCTTTAAGAACTGTAGTTACTAAAAGGTGGCACCATGCATGGCTTAGTGTTTTCTTGATTGAAACACTGAGGTCAAAGGCCAGCAGAAGTCAAAGGTCCCTGCAAACTAACCATATGCATTGGGCTCGCTGAGCTCTTCTCCCTCTGTGTCACAAAGACAAATGGCATTTTTTAAAATTCTCCCAATGAACTAGCATTCATTTTCTGGCATCTTTTCCTTCTTTACTGCTTCCTAATGAGCTTCATTCCCATCACCTCTAGACTTCTGCTTTCCAGCCTGCATTTACACCCATGTATAGAAAAGAAGCAAATTGAACAAATTATTTAAGTTGGTCCGTCTAATGAAAATAGGCTTTGGTGACTTCTGGGGTTTTGCCTCTTGCTTTTTTCAGAAATCTATAAATTTTCGGTGTTCATATTTGGTGGTCTTTTTCTGTCTGGAGGGATGGCAAGAACACCAGATTTTCTTTGTGCGGTGCCTCAGATTTGAGAACACTGCATTCTGTCTACATTTATATTTATATATATTACATACGCCTGTGTATTTTTGCTCTTCGTTTGTATAATTATGGTGGTTTTTTTTTTCTTGTTTGTTTGTTTAGCAATGGAATTTTCATGAAAGTGCTTCCAGGAGCTATTTGGAGTAACAGCTGCTACTTAGGGGAGGGGATCTGTGCTACTATAGTCCATAAAACTTCCCCTCAGCCCTGGACTGGATGGGATGTATTTTCTCTCTTGTTCTTTTGCTCTTGGACAGGTCAGCTGATTCAAAGACAAGTGTCAGACAGATTATTTTTCTTTTAAATGCTTGTGTCTGAGCTGGCAACTGACACTGTCTCCTGAAACCTTCCTATTGAAATCTGCACCCAGATAGAGTTGTGCTTATACTGCTCCCCCCCACACCCCCGCCCCTCAACAGTATCACTTCTTTGCACTGGAGGCAGCTGTCTTAAACTGTAAAATGCTGCAAATATCAGTGAATTGTAGATAATCTGGGTATCTGGCTGCGTGCATGGTTTTCTTGCTCATTATCACTGCTTTTATCATGGCCTTGAGTGAGGATCTTGACCTTTGCGCTACAGCTGCCTAGGTATAAAATGCAGGCAGCACCTCTGTGGGCAAATTCATTATTATTGTTATGTGGCTTTGAGAGATTCTGTAGAAGTGTGAAGGAGCATGGTGAAACTGCTAAACTTTCAAAGGTTAAGTGTGGATCTAAGAAAGTACTTGTCCACTTCTGACCATGTACTAGTATCAGCTGTTGTCTGTACACGCATGCTGCATATGAAGCAGTCAGTGCATTGAAGCCCTTGTTTCTTATGATATCAGATATTACCATCGGGCAATCCAAGTTTACCCTTAGAAAAGACATGTGACAGCCATATTTCTGTTTTGTATCAGTAATGCTTTTTAGTCCTCCTAACATATGCTCTTTGCTGCATTCATTACTGGGGTTTAATGTTGGTTATAGATTATTAGGAGTAATAGCCTCCTCCTGATTTTTACAAGGTAGCTTTTTAATCTGGAATTTCCAAATACTGTTTCCTACACATTACTGCTATCACCAGATGAAATTCTTTCCCAGAAATATGTGAATAATTTAAAATTCCTCTGCTGAAACTGCTTTTACCAAGCATTTTCCCCTCCTGTCTGCACTGTATTTTCATTTTGAAGTAATAAATGCATAGAGTCTTTTGGTATCTAGATAGTTACCTTGACCATTTTCTTCCTTTTTATTTCACAGCTCATCGCTTCATTATACCTGAAAACCAGTGATGCTCCTGTGAAGTAAAGGTTATATAAAACACTGTTCTGGCATGAAATAGTACCTGAAACTTCAGCAGTCATTAATGGAAGATCTAAGAAATGTCAGGTGGAATCTGAATCTGATGCAGCCAGCTTTCAGTGTTGGTGCTGTTAACTTTAGCATTATTGCACAATGAGAAATACTCATTTTAAGCTCATCCTTCACCGCTTAATTGACTGCATGTAAGTGTGTCTAAGAGGAATGTTAAAAGATTTTGTTCCTGCTTCTTTCATCACATTATTTATTATGCAGTATTTTACCATTCTGCAGCTAGAATGTGTGGAGATGGATGATAAATGTGGAAATACGAATTATTTTACACATTTCCTATGGTATAGTCTAGATGAATAGTTTATTTTGGTACCTGGATGTGAAATTGATAGTACAGTCTCAGAAGGAATGAAGGTGATCCAGAATAAAGCAAAAGCCAGCAACTGGGAGTTGATAACGAGAGAAGGAGGTTCTCAGAAATTCTTTCAGCTATATCCTCATCCTATTCTTGTAGGGTTTTTATATGTTCTTGCTGTATTTATGTGTTCCTACTACCCCTATGATAGAAAGGCCATAAGTGGCTCTGTGGGAGACTTAAAGTGCCATAACGTGCTGCTGAAGATGTAGGCTGGGTCTGTGTTGCTTTAAGTGTTAACCTCTGGGAGTCAGGTATCAGAAATATGTTATTGATGTTTGACTGGAGTGTGGCTATTGATGACTACAAGCTATTCAGAAGGGACAGGAGGGGAAGGAGGTTTGGAGGTGTTGCCCTCTATGTTAAGTAATGGATTGAATGTGAGATTTCCCTAAAGAAAAGCCACAAGCAAGCCAAAAGCTTATGGGTAGGAATTAGAGACCAAGGCAACAAGGGGAACCTTGGGGTCAGAGTCTACTACAGGCCTCCTGATCAAGGCGAGACTATTGATGAAGCATTCTTACTCCAGCTACAGGAGGTATCGCACTCACAGGCTCTTGTCCTGCTGGGGGTCTTCAATCACCCCGACATTTGCTGGAAAAGTAACACAGTCGCAGTAGGCAGTCAAGGAGGCTCCTGGAGTTCCTTGGTGATAACTTCCTGGGACAAGAAATAGACAGCCCTACCCGAGGGAACGCAATACTGGACCTAATGGTCACCAATGCAGGTGAGCTTGTCAAGGACCTCAAGACTGGAGGCAGCCTCGGCAGCAGTGACTGTACACTGGTGGAATTTGCATTACTAAGGGTCACAAATCAGTCAAGAAACATAGTCAGGAACTTGAATTTCAGAAAGGCAAAATTCCAGCTCTTCGAGGAGTTAATTAACAAGAGACCCTGGGAAATGGTCCTCAGAGACAAGGGAGCAGAGCAAACCTGGCAGATCATTAAAAACACTTTTCATATAACACAAGAGCTCTTGATCCCTAAATGTAAGAAATCAAGCAAGAAAGGGAAGAGACCAGCATGGCTGAGTCAGGACCTGCTGGTCAAACTAAAAAGTAAGAATGAGCTGCACAGGCAGTGTAAACAGGGACAGGTATCCTGGGAAGAGTACAGAGATGCTTTCCAATTGTGTAGGCATGAGGTCAGGAAGGCCAAGGCACAGTTGGAGCTGAACTTGACAAAGGATGCAAAATATAACAAGAAAGGCTTCTATGGGTACATCTATGAAAAAAGGAAGGTGAATGAAAACATACCCCCCTGAAGAACAAGAACAGGGAGCTAGTAGCAACACATGAAGAGAAGGCTGAGGTTCTCAATGACTT